>JAVYIG010014492.1:0-41242 GCA_035222895.1 Strongylocentrotus droebachiensis | reverse complement strand
TCTTCCTGACTGCATATCAGCCAAGTCTACAGTGAAATTGTTTGCAGATGACTGCATATTATACAGGAAGGTGTTAAGTGCAGATGATGCAGAATGCCTGCAGAAGGACTTAGATGCACTCCAAGAATGGGAAGCAGACTGGCTAATGCAATTCCACCCTAAAAAATGCCAGGTTATGCATGTCTCTAGTAAAAGGCAGGCATCCAAAGCCTCCTTTCCTTACTTCACCCATGGAGAGCAGCTACATGTACATGTAACAGAAACTGCAAAGTACTTGGGGGTCCACATCCAGAGCAACCTGAAATGGAATCACCATGTAAACGTCACCACCAAAAAGCCAACTCTGTACGGTGCGTTCTGCAAAGAAACATGGTGGCCTGCCCACAAAAGACCAAGGAGTTGCTGTGCAAGACATTAGTACGCCCTGTGATGGATTATGCTGCAATAGTGTGGGACCCGTCCACCCAGGAGAACATCAGAACAAGCAGCGTCTCAGCCATGCTGAATCAACTTAAATGGGCAAGTCTGCAGGAAAGAAGGGCTCAGCAGAAAGTAGGCATGGTTTACAGCATACTCCATGGTCTGGTTGATCTTCCAGTCACCTACTTCATACCAGTTGTTGGTCCCAGCACCAGTGGAAATCCACAGAAGTTCCATGTCCCCTTTGCCCGAACTCTGCTATTCCAAACCACATTCTACCCAGATACTATCCAACTGTGGAACTCCTTACCATCTGCTGTTGTTGATTGCACCTCTTTGGAACTTTTCAAGCAGAAGGTGCAACACATTAAGCTCCGTTGAGCTTCAGACTGTTTTTTAGCTGCACATGTCTTTTGTAGAGCCTTTTTACTTGCACTGTACACTCGGCACTTGACAAACACAAGGTACGATAATACGCCAACGGCGGACTTTACTATACTGGAAGAAGAAGAAGAAAATGCCTACCGTAATCAAGAAGAGTTAAGGATTATTTACTCACACATGTACAGTATGAAGTTATTGAAAGGATTACCTTGAAAACCAGATGACTACACTGGAGTTACATACAGAGTGTTTGTCTAAAATGCCTAATCAAGAAATGTGAAGGATTATTTACTCACACATTTAAAGGATTTCCTTGAAAACCAGATGACTACACTGGAGTTACATTCAGAGTTTTTGTCTAAAATGCCTAATCAAGAAATGTTAAGGATTATTTACTCACACATTTAAAGGATTACCTTGAAAACCAGATGACTACACTGGAGTTACATACAGAGTGTTTGTCTAAAATGCCTAGTCAAGAAATGTTAAGGATTATTTATTCACATATTTAAAGGATTACCTTGAAAACCAGATGACTACACTGGGGTGACAAGAGTCCAGCAGCAGGTCCAGTGCAAGGACATGTGCAAAACCTTGTGTTAGAGTCTCAAAGGTGCAATTCCTATTGTTAAAGATGTAGTGAATAAATGGAACTACAATGTTTGCTCATCTTAAAATGTAATAGGTGAGATTTTATGGTTGAGTATTCTGGCGTAGTTGCCTCTGCAACGTAGGGTACGTTTATGCTCAACTTCTGGCCAGAATGAGGCATTTGTTACGCAAATAGTTTATGTGGTACTTGGTCCCCTTTTACATAATAATAATAATAATAATAGCTCACATTTATAATGCGCCTACGGTAATACTTTGTTTCTAGGCGCAGCACATATTATAACCTGAGTCATCGGATTCAGGCTTACCCACAACACAATGTATGCACATTTTCCACTACCTGGGGAGCATTCCAGCCAGTCGCCATTTTACAAACGCCACTTGCTAATCCAACCACGTTAACTTATGCATCCTACCGGGTACCCATTTAACACCTGGGTGGAGAGTAGCAAATGTAGATAACGTTATGCCAAAGGACATTAGTGTCGCAGCGGACCTTGTGATCCACAGTCCGGTGACATATCCACTCGACCACGACACCTCTACTTAAACCATACTTAATTAGGTATTGTCATATTGCTTCTTTCAGGAGAGTTCTGAGCCCGAGATGGAATGGGTAGAGTCGTCATCTTCCTCCTCCCACCAACCTCCCAAGGCCAAGGCACCATCCCCTGATCCTGTCCCCATTACTGCAAGTCAGGAAGACTCTCCTTTGCCTCAGGTAAGTGCTGTCTAGTCCAGTGTACATACAATACTTTTTTGTTGGTAGGAACTCTTTTCAGAATTCCCTCCAAAATCAGCTAACTTTTTTTTTGGATTTGCTGTAGAGGAAGTGATATATGTCATCACAGAGATTCTTAAATTTTGTTTTAAAGTAGTTCTTGGTGTAGTAGAGGTTTCCTCCTCTTGGTATAACTACCCTATCTTGGGGGCATCCTTCTTGGCCTCACTCTCAAATCCATAGGTTTTGACTTAATTACTAACAGCTACCAATGTGTATGTGTTGCACCAGTGAATGATACTGTCTTTTAGAAAAAAAACTCTTTCTTGTGTATGTACATTGAATTGCAGAAGATATTAAAGCTATGTAGCAAATGTAACCATGACTATGTCATTTTGTTTCTTTTGTTTGTGAATATTTGTTTTAATTGGTAAGAAAATAAAAAACAAAGTCTGGATGAAGGTTAAAAACATGAATTCAGCTAGTAAAGAGTCGACTCATTACTATCTTTGTTTCTCTGAATACATTTGCTCTGGCTGAATTTTTGTCAAAAATATAGGAATAGAGCATGGGATAAGATTAGTTTAAAGTTAGATTTAGAGTTCAGATCAGAGTACATGTAAACAAAATATATAAACAATTAAAAAGAGAAAGCAGATGTTTAAATTTTTAAAGTTTATTCAAAGACCTCCATTTTGAAAGGGTTGGTCAAACATTCCATACAAAACATTGTTACATAATAATATTTAAACATTATAGAACTTTCAGTCAACAAATAAATTATAATACCTCAAATTTGCAGGTAAATTTCAAGCCATTAGAACAAACCGTATAAAAAGTAAGAGAGACGGAACATGGTCAGAGAGATAGATAGCTAGAGAGACAGAGAGAGAGTGAATGAGAGATACAGAGAGAATGAGATATATAGAGAGGGGGTGCATTAGATATTTTTTATTGGAAGGGGGGTGAGGATTGGAGGGACCTGTGAAATGAGACCCTTATGCTACGAGACCCTTATGCTACATGTTATCATGATTTTTAAACAAATGTCTCCAAAATGTCTTTGCTTGGCTACCAACAAAAAATGGTAATATTAGACAAATTCTGTAGAACTACTAATTATTGTATGCATGAAATTTTTCATTAATTTAGCAATAGTTTAAATTTACAAAACTTCATGCCACAAAAATTTTGAATCATAACTGATACAACACTATTAAAATTTCTGCAATTTGCAAAAGTATATTGCCCTGGAGAAAGTTGTTCTAAACAATTTGCAAAAGGTTCATGTTGTGAAGTTATGGTTCTACAGTATATGCCACCTAAATGTTGAGAAAGAATTAAACTTTAGTAATTCTTTTGAAAGTAGGGGTTTGAATCTACATGTAGACAACACTTTGTTGATAATTTTTGTTGTCATTCTCAGTGCAAATTGAATACTTCGTCCTGAATCTATTTTTTATTTTTTCCTTTTTATTTGATTGAACTATTCTCATGCCCAGCCTGCAGCAGGGTCAGAATATTGAATATTGAATTAAAATTTTGAATACATTAAAGGTAAAGACCAGTATTGGTAACGCCCCAATTTCAAAAAATGAAATGGAAGCTCTCATTACCAATCATGTGAAAGAATATGTTTTGACTAATACATGATGATAAAAAATTTGCCGGGAAACCGCCTACTAATTCATATATTTGGTAAATTTATTTCTCTCATGGTCGTGTGAGAGAGATAGGGTAGTCCCATATACATCTTTCTGTGTATAGTGCTTATAACTTTACGAAGAATGGGCCAAATTTCTTATCATTTTGATGATTCCAGAACCTTGCAGATGCTGGATGCTAGATGATCAACCTTTTCTGATCGATTCCACAACGTTTCTTTCACAATGCAATCGCATGACCATTACTGGTCTTTACCTTTAAGCTTATATTGTACAAGAGTAATGTTATGAATGTAATACACAAATTAACAATGTCAAGATTAAGTACAACACAACAAAATCTGATTGTGTAAATCCCCATAATTACAGGTATGCACTCTTAACATTGCCATTTACTTGGGTAACAAGAAAAATGCTTTGTGTGCGTGTGTGTGTCAAATTGTTTTATGGATCTCCTCCCCATTGAGTTTAGAAATTGAGGTAGTCAAATGATTTACTGGCCCATGCTGGTAATAACTTTTCTTGTTATTCATTGCTCATGTAACATCCATCTTTATCTTGTAAAATGTTGAAAACGGATAATATTATTCCAATGTCGATCACAGAAATAGACAAAAGATCTGACCTCCGGTGTAAATAGGCTTGTTACTCACGTAGAAGCCAAAAATCTGAGAAACTTACTCCTGAAAGTCTTTAAATATCATAAAAAATGATCTGTACATAACAGTCTCAAATTTGTGAATTTGCTAATACATGTTTATTTGTCAAACATTTCAGTATAACACCAATCAGCCAATTTGATATTCCTGTAGGCATTCTTTTTACATTTTGTTGAAAAAATCTTTACCAGTATGTTAGCCTGATTTTTCCACTTTCATTTCAAGATAATTCCTATCAAGGTCGGAGTAATCACAAAAATATTCATGTTTTCAGCCATTGATAACAATATGCAGCTTTACACATTCATGTAGAGATAATTTCCCTTAACATACTGTCTTGTAAATTCTAGAACCCCATTAACAGCAAACAAGTTTACCAGAATGAAAAAAGAAAATATTGAGGCTTGATATTCATCAGTTGTGATTAATTCTAGGCACTGAACTACCAACAGTTGTACAAATGTTATTGGTAATCAATGCAGCCAAGTACAATTCTACAACCAGAAGGGGTTGGTTGCAGATGATTTGATATTCAGATATATTTCCAATGTGTCTGTTCATAACCATACATGTACATATAATCTTTGAGTGAATCCTTCAAACTCGCCCACCCTTGAGGCATTCTACTAACTCATTTTATTAGTACCTTAAACTCAATTTGGATTGAGTTTTAAGGTATTTAACCACAGATTTTTACCCAAGAGGCCACTGTTGTACATGTATAATGGAAAGTCCATGTGGACCCTGTCCCTGAAGGACTTACAATATATCACAACTTTTAGGTAACTGTAAGTTACGGCATTCCACACAGTGTTTTTCTATCATTGTTTTTGAGATTTTATTTGATTGTCCATTCAGAGGAGATAATCAGAGGAGTTTTTTGCTCGTTTCTTCAAATTCTGTTCTTCCAATTCTCCCTCCACAGCTTTTCTCTTTCTTCCTTCATCATTTCCTCTGTCGCTTTCTTGGACAGTTTCATTTTGCTGAGTCACAGGTATCTGAGGTGTGATTCCTAATCTTGCTCCAACAAGCTTCACAAACTCTTCCATGTCGGTTCTTATGTTATGAATATCAGAAGCCACTTTGGTTTTTATGGTCTGAATCTCTGTTCTCAAAAGGCTAATCTCATTCCACACCATGCCCAGGTCAACTTTGGTTGCAGGTTTGTGAATTTCTTTCAGGTCAGCAGTGAGAGGATTAGATGTGGATTCGGGGTTGAGTTTATGTTTGTAGCGCTCTTTGGCGGAACTTGGCAGCATGACGGTGAGGAGTAATCCCATCCCTGCTGTTGCTGTTTTTGATGGGGAAGCACCAGCCTGCGCAGATGCCTTTGAAGATGATGATGTCCTGTCACTAAGATCCTCGTCACTTGTGCAGGAGCGCACGCTTGCTATTTTGATGCCCGGTGATTCTGCTCTGCTGTTGTTGTTGCTAGTTGTCAGAGGTGATTCATTCCTTTTATGAGGCGTCTCACTTGAGTGATTGATTGCAGGAGAGACGGTACCTGTTGCAGAAAGTCTATTTAAATCTTCTTGTTGAAGGTGTAACAGAGAGTGTACAGGAGGGCCTGGTGGTCTTGATCCCGATGGACATGTGCAGTTGACATGGGTCCCGGGTACTGGAAAGCGCAAGGCATCTGGTGGTAGCGCTACGGGAACCATACCAGCAGGAATAGAACCTGGAGGAAACATGTGAGATGGAAAGACTCCTGATGGCCTTGCACTAGCTGGTGCCAGACCTACAGGAACCATCCCTGGGGGTAGCAATCCTGCGGTCAAAGGTGCTCGAGTCAGTAGTATTCCCGGTGCAGCTGAAGTGGTCGACTGTGGATTTGGAAACACTCCAGCAGAAGGAAGTGCTGCGTTTGATTGTGTACTTGGATGTTGCAGTGGGGATGCTTGGAAACTAGAACGTCCTTCCTGTTTAATATTTTGAGCTGGAACAGAAGGATTTTCATCATTGGATCTTCTACTTAGAGTGTCTTTACCACTTTGTACATTGGATTTTGGGCTTCCTTCCTCAGAATCTGATTTAAAAATAAGGTTACAGGAGTCTAGAGGGATCCCCATGAAAGGTTCTTTCATCTGCCCAGTAGCATCAACAGGAACTAAAACATCCAGGGAACCTGCAGGACTTGGATGCAACTCCGGGATATTCACAGTCCGATTTTCTGAATTAAAAATTGCACGTGTTGGGGGACTTGACATATCCTTGAAACTTATGTTTGTCTGTGGCTTTAAAGTGTCCTGCAGTATGTTGTTTCCAGGATTAACAGGAGTGGAAGTTACAGCCACAGAAGGTCTGGTAGGTAATGCTGGTACTGAGTTCATGATTCCAGAAGGTACAGAACTTGAAGTCATGGCCACAGAAGGTCTGGTAGGTAATGCTGGTACTAAGTTCATGATTCCAGGAGGTACAGAACTTGAAGTCATGGCCACAGAAGGTCTGGTAGATAATACTAGACCTGTGTTCATGACTCCATTATTTTGCGGGAGACCTGCAGCTTGCAGAGGTTGTTTCGGGGCTATCGAACGATACACGTAAGGTGGTGGCGGCAGTCTGGGTTGTGCTGGAGGAATATCGGGCAAACTACCCTTACTCTCACCTTTACTATGATGAGCTGCAAGATGAGCTGTAGCCTTGGCCAAAGTAAGCGGTTGATGAGGTGCCCATTTGGGCATAGTTTTCTGAACATGTACCGGTACTTTAACAGGACCTGGTGTTTCAATAAGTTGTCTTTTCACCACAACGTTTTTGTATTTTAGCCTCTTTTTGAACATTGAATGTCCTCGCTGAAGGTCCTTCAATAATTTCAATTTCAGTTTAGGCCTTTCATCCATTTGTTCTTTCAACAATTCCAATGTAGCCACATTTGGTGTGCTAACACTGTAAACTACTTCCATAATTTTCTTCAAGGTTTCCTCCGTCAAAGGTTCATCCAGATCGATGGCGCCAGACTGCGTAGATTCTTCTTCCTTGTTCTCACTGTCGGGTTCATCATTTCCGTCAGAGTCGCTTCCTGGATCAGGAATCCAATCACCGTCTTCTCCATCATTCTCATCAATATCAAAGTCTGATTCCATACCACTCATATGATCATCACTTGATTGCTGGTTATCGCTTTTGGGAGACTTGGGCTCTCCCTCGATCCAGCCGTCCTCAGAAACAATCAACATGGTACCTTCTGAGGGTTTCCCCTCCTGGGAGTCGGTAGTGGTGGACGATTCCTGATTGGGGACGATGAGCACTGTACATGCTCCTTGCGGTTGCATCTCCCCTGAGCCGCTGGAGGTGGACGGTTGTTGATTTGATTCATCTAGTGCTTCGCGGAAATGGTCTTCTTGGTTTTTCATTTCTGTAAAAATAAACAGAAAAGAATGAAAAAATACTCATTACATGTACCTACCTGGTAATTGTAATTGAATTGTAATATTCAGTAAATACTAAATGGAAACTACATTGGTTCAGGTCCAAATGATTGATTAAGTTTATTTATTTCAACCCAAAGCCCAAAGGCAATGTGCTTTAAAAGAAGCAGAAAAACAAGTTAGTGTAAAATTGACATAATTTGATAAACAATAAGAAAGTCATGAATTTTGGGAAACCTGTGATCACTATACATAAGAATTTTAAACTGAAAAATGTTGATGTGGTGTTGGATAACACTGACAAACATGACTGGATAGTTTTTATTCTGCAATACCAAACATCCAATAAATTTTGTTCTCTTAACTTTTGTCATGCAATTCAACATGTTCAAAAAAAAATTATTGCCCTTGCATCACTGATCACTTGTACAATGCATTTATCATTATTTATGTAACTGTACTTTTTTATAATTTTGTTTTGGTCAAATATTCCACCTTGGTGTACTGTTTAAAGCACATTCTCTTTGTGTTTGTGTGTGTGTGTGTGTACATGTCAGACTAGGTTGTGCTGGAGCCCTGTATGTCACGTGCCCACCCATACCCCCATTCATTGTTTGTTAGCCTATTTCATTCCTCATGATGGTTTTCAGCTCATCCGGCCCGAAGGGCCCGATGAGCTTAAGCCACGGTGTGTTTTCCGTCCTTCCGTCCAGTTTTCAAAATGCTTCTTCTTCGTTATTTTTCAACCGATTTTGATTCTGATTGTTTCATATGATAGGGCTAGGAGGGGGATTTAAAACTTCTACACAGAATCGTGAAATTCATATCTATGCTAATATATGCAAATATATTCGAAATCACATAAAATGCTTCTCCTTCATTTCTCGACCGATTTTGATTTGGTTTGCTTTATCTGGTAGAGCTAACTTTGGTACACTAAAGTTCTACACAGAATTTTGAAATTGTTCTCAATAAATTAATTATGGTAATTTATGCAAATTTATTCCAAAAATAACAAAAATTGCTTCTTCTCCCTCATTTCTTGACCGATTTTGATTTTGTTTGCCTTATCTGGTAGAGCTAAATTTGGTTTACTAAAAATCTACACAGAATTTTGAGATTTTGCTCCATTGATTAATTTATTCCAAAAAAACTAGATGGAATTGACTGCGCGCAGTCGAAAATGATGCCTCCGCCATACACTGTAGAGCAATTTTACAAACCAAAACGGAAGCAACTTAAAAAATTCAAGTTTGATTGTAATCCATCTGTCGTCTTTAATAATGCATTCACAAGCTATTTATAGGCATCCTTAATGAGCCCTGTGACCTTTGAACTTTGACCTCGTGACCCCAAAATCTAATCAGTTCATTAGCTCTGCAAGATACATGCATGATTCAAGTTTGGCAGGAATCCATCAATCGGTTCTAGACATAACGCGATCACGAGCTATTTTGCATACGTAATGAGCCCTGTGACCTTTGAACTTTGACCTCGTGACCCCAAAATCTAATCAGTTCATTAGCTCTGCAAGATACATGCATGATGCAAGTTCGGCAGGGATCCATCAATCGGTTCTAGAGATAACGCGATCACAAGCTATTTTGCATACATAATGAGCCCTGTGACCTTTGAACTTTGACCTCATGACCCCAAAATCTTATCAGTTCATTGGCTCTTCAAGATACATGCATGATTCAAGTTTGGCGGTAATCCATCGATCAATTCTTGAGATAACGCGATCACGAGAACGGGACGTACGGACGGACGTACGTACAGACGTACGTACGGACGGACGGACGGACAACCAGAAAACATAATGCCTCCGGCTACTTTGTAGCGGAGGCATAAAAATGCTTCTTCTCCTTCATTTCATTTTTAAATATTTGTGCAAAATATTAGGATGATTATTTGCAAATTTGATCCCTTACAGAAAACACTTGATTTGTGGATTAAAAAGAGGAGAAAAAAAAAGGTTGAAAATTAAATGTTCAGCAAAGCGCTACTCCCGGGCGCTACTAGTGCAAGGCCACGATAGGCCTAGGCATGGCAATCACACTGCATACCCCCCCCCCCCCCTTTGCACACACACTTTGGATAGGTAGAACTATGGTAGTAGGGTCCATGGTAGAACAATGCTTACAGTTATTGTTTATGCTGGTGGCCCAACCTGGCAAAAATATAACAATTTTATTAATGATAGGAAATATTTAGAAATGATAAATGTACTAGCGAATATAAATTTTGAGAAATGGGGGTCCATTTGTAACAGATTTGTGTTGCTTTCCAGTCTGTTTACCCCACACCCCCGTTTTGAGCATGAAATTATGTCCCTTCCAGGGCATCAAATTTTTATTTTTTGACCAGTTTAAAAGTGTACCACATAAAATTTACGATATTTGTTGTTGCGAGATGCGGATGAGAGCTACGACATTGACGTTTTGGTTTATAATAGAAAATATGAGTTTCTCTTCCGCATGCGCATCCGTTTCAGCTGTGTGACTAGCTCCTTCAGCAGTTGAGGTGTACCGGTAATGATGACCTCATTACTCATACCTCATGAGTTCATAATGCATAATTATTGCTCACCAATGCATCGTTCAAGTCTTACCGGTATGTTGTATTGTAGCCTATATCTGAATATATAAGGCTGAATTTTGCCAGATAATTGGGGGCACTGTAACATAATAATGTTGGTGCATGATACTAATGCGCTAACTGTACCTGCCCCCTCCCCCCAACTTCTAAAACCGTCCTTATTGACATGCCAAATCGCAAAACTTAATTCTGACAGATTTGTAAAACGCGGCCTGCCTCGGGGCCTATTGGGTATACGACTCCAGACGACGCGACTACAGTATTAACGTTTGTGCAACATACGCGAAACCCAAGCATGAGGAGTTCTTCGGTCATGGATAGCGTTAACGTAACCAGTATTTGTCATATGCTTCACCCCCTTTAACTAGCTTACAATGTTACTTCTATGTAATTTCTTAATTTCATC
The DNA here is from genome assembly GCA_035222895.1 of Strongylocentrotus droebachiensis. Lineage (NCBI taxonomy): Eukaryota > Metazoa > Echinodermata > Echinoidea > Camarodonta > Strongylocentrotidae > Strongylocentrotus > Strongylocentrotus droebachiensis. The sequence goes on along the minus strand of JAVYIG010014492.1, from coordinate 30,410 downwards.
AGAAATTAAGAAATTCTTGTAATAATTTTATTATGTGCAAAGTTTATTTGTATAGTTTCTTGAAAAAATGAATTATGTATGAAATCAAATGTAATATCTTTGTTTACCTTTCTGTTGGAAATTAAATAAATATGAAATATATATGAATAATATATGTACATGTTATGCATGCATCCACACGTTTCATAGATTACAAATACAAATTTATCAGGATTTCTCTGGATGTGTTGCTTAGAATACATTTTTATATAACTCCCCATCTATCTATTCCCACTACATCTAGTGTATTGTAGGCATTAGGTCCCGCCCACTCCCCCCCCCCCCCCCCCCCCACCACTCTGTGTTATTAGGGTACGCATATGCGTGGTCCCAGCACCCGGCCTCCTATTCTGAATAAGTCCGGTGTGTAAAGTCAATACGGGTAGATCTTTTTCTTTTGTTATACAAGCCTTTTCAGCCCCGGCCCCCCCCCCCCCCCCACCCCCACCCCCACTTTCAGCATAAGTCTGGTGTATAAAGTCAATACGGGCAGATCTTTTTCTTCGTTACGAGCCGGAGATTTTGGAAACACGCATGTGGTCCCTCCGTTCCCGGAGTGGGGGCCGGGCATTAGGTATGACTGATCTACAAGATTATAACCATATAGAGCAAGAATTTGAAAAAGAAAGACATGAGAGTGCTGATCAGGAATTTTATATGATGAATATTGCATGCCTTATCATTTAATGACATAGGTTTTCTCCATATTAACAATTTCCCTCATACAATTATCTTACGACTGCAGTCTGCAGCCTCTGTGAATTATACATGCAGAAATTCTGAATATGTTGGTTTGATCATAACCTCATATATATTCTATTCATTTTGTTGATCTACATATATTTGATACACTGCAGGGCATGCAATATACATGAAATAGTGACTGAACCTCACTTATATTTCATAAAGATCTAGATAAAATACTTACTTCTCAAATCTGTAATCTGTACTCTGCATGGCTTGATAAGTTGTGATGAAGTCGAATCGGCCATGTTTGGTTTCAGATCCTCTCAAAAATCTGCAGCTCACAGCATAAACATAATAATCTTATTTTATCCGCTGGATGTTGCCAGAACACAGTAAATTATTTTATTACATACTCAACAGCTAGAAGGCAGAAGACAACTAATTAGTATCCATGCAGCAAGAGTGTAGCAGACAGCTATACGTTATGATCACAATGGACTGTGCATGTAGACCTACAAAGCGCAAGCATGACCATACAGATCTGCAGTGCAGTGTTATGTGTGTGTACACTGGTGCATTGTTCTTTATTTCACACAGAGTTTGTAGCTCTGCGTGCTGTACTAAGTGTGCAATAATGTGGATGACTATTCTACACTTTCAGACCCTACAAAAAAAAAATGGTTTTGAATGAATATATTAGATTAGAACCGTTTGATTTGGTGATCTATTTTACCTGCCCGTCTGCTAAGAAACCTGATGTATGCTTGTTCAAGTTTCAAGTTTATTTTGTGTCACATTTCACAAAATAGAATTCACATAATAGAATTCACATAATTGACAAAATTAGAAGATACAGTGTGTATAAAATATACTAAAAAGTATCACATTATATAATCAATTCCTTGTAAATACATCAAAATTAATTGTTTTGAATCGTAGGTTATACAGGGTGAAATGTGAGGAACCTATTAAAAAGCTCAGCTTGTAGATTATAGGTTCCCCTAAATAAAACTAACATTTGATTGAAGTTGTTGCAATGGTGAAGGACGTAACAATAATAATAGGCAACTGGACCATATTCTGTCCAGGGATATAAACTCTTATATATCCCTGTTCTGTCCATTCTTATATATTTTTTGTTCTTCAATCGTCTTTGTCCTCTTCCTATTCATACATTCCACACAGCATGGTGTCTAGCTCCGGCCCTGATCTTACGTCAGGGTAAGAATGAAAGGCAAGGGTGCTTTGTGGGTGTGTTATTTTCTTGGCTGATTAGGCGTGTGACATGTAAACAGTCCAGGCAGTTGACTAGTAAGCAACCAGGGGACTGATTGCTTTTAGTCTCTCTGAGGGACTTGGTATTTAGGATTCATGCCGTATAATTTATATCAAAGGGCACTATAGCCCATCCACTTCCTTAAAACCTGAACCTGCCCCCAGTACTAATTAGAATTAAGACCACTGTTTTTGGCTGTTGCCTATTTTTCTTTGTGAGAATGTAAGTTACATCCGTAAATATTTGACATTAATATTGGTAATCATACCTGTTTGCATATTCAGTGCAAGCTCAATGACAATGTATTCACATTCACATCCCTACCAGAATTTTAAAAAATTGATAGAATAAGACCCTTTCAAAGGAATTTAAAATATAATATTATAGAGTATATAATGTACATATGTTATCTAAACATATTTTATTACATTAGAATGAATATTTGATAGGTTTTTGTTTTTCCAGCTTTCATAGATGTTGGAGTAGCATGATATTGTTTTTTTATTGTTCATGGCATCAGTAATATTATAGTTTACCGTCAAAGCATCGTCATTCCATTCTAAAGGCTTTTGTCATTATCCATTATGATTTCTACTATTATTGCCATTTTGTAATTAAATTTGTGTTTTTTATGCAGCAGTACATGGCAATTTTCATTTTTTTGCCAGTAAAGGCCTGGTCACAACATACCCACAACAGAAAGTTTGGGAAAACTAGGGGGTCGTCGCAAGACATTTAAAAAAAGATAGTATTGTAGTGAAACAGAATTGGTTTTTTTTTAATTTCTATCAATTTTATTTTTGCCTGGCTGGCAGAAGGGCATTAGCTCGATTTCAGGTCAATAATGAAAATTTAAGCAGAAGGGCGTTAGCAAAAGTTTAGTCGCCTCAAATGTTTATAAAACTGACTTATTTCCGATAACATTTTTTTGGCCGTGTTCTACTACAACATTTCTATTAGTCTTTTATGTTTTAAACCAATTTTCGGGACGGAAAGCAGTTTAAATTTAAAACAAATCTTTAAATGCAAATAATTCGAAAAGTAGGTTTTGAGTCGCTCGCACGCTATCGCCCTTCTGCAACCCGGCTGACGAACTGCTTTACAGTCTGAACAGGTAGACTAAACTGTGTAGACTTTCACTGCTGAATGCCCCCCCCCCCCCCCTCTCTCGCTCTGTCTCCTTTATCCTCAACACGAAGCTTGAAAGGAGCGCAAGTTATCAATAGCTGAGGGCCATGGCGGCTAACAAAAGACTTCCTGAGTTGGTTGGGCAGGATTAGAGAAAAAAGGATTTAATATGAAAGGTCAGAGTAGATCGAGCTCCACCACCAAGCCAGGGATTTATTGATATGCAAATTAGTTTGTGCTTGTGGGAGAATAATAGGCGGGAAGCTAGTCATGTAGGCGCAGGTGGTGAGCGACCAATGGGGCGCAGGCTATGTTGCTTTCCAAAGAGAATAATCAATTGATTCTTTGTTGGGATGCCTTTTGTTGTGATGCCTTTTGTTTGGCTTTTTGCCTCGAAGTTTATTAAAAAGGATACATGAACCGTATAATATAAGTCATTCTGCTTTGCGGAAACTACAGGGTACTTTATGTGACGCATATCCCCAAAAAGAGGAGTTAAATTCACCCTCTCAATTAAAATGTATTGCTTTTATCATCTATCTTTCTCAAATAAGGTTTATAAGAAATTTTGAATGAACAAAAGGGCCCGAATTCACAAAGGAGGTTTGTCGACAAACCAAGGTTTATGTTTTTTTAAACAGTTGATTTACATGCTTGTTTATGTTATATAACCAACCTACCAGCCATATATTCAGCATTTTGATAATATTAATTGTAAGTCCTGTGTGATTTTAGGTTTTAAAATTTTTGAAATTTGCAGGCAAAATGTTAATTATATATATATTAAGGAGCCCTGGTTTAACTTTGGTTTTCTATAATTGTCTTGTTCTGTAAAGATTGGTAAATAATCAACTATTGACTTTTCGTTGTATGCTGAAGTAATGTACATCATCATAGTACATGTATAATGAAAAGATTTGAGTAGGGTGTTATTGAGTTGAATATATACTAACACGAAACAAAAAAATCAGCATAGATTTGCAATGATCAGCAAAAAAACTTGGTATAATTGTTTTTCATCTGTTTTTAATTTTGATTTTTGTCCTTGCTCATTATGATTTAAAAAAAAGCTCTATTAAAAAAGTTTTGTAGATTCCTTTTGATCTTTTTTTTTTTTTTTTTTGGGGGGGGGGGGGTGGGGGATCTAATTGATTAATTGATTCCCATTATACATAGGACTTATTCTGCACACTTAACTCATGCAAAAAACACAGTTCCGTGAATGCACTGAAGTGCCACGCTAAAAAACCGGTAATCGTTTTTCCGGTCGCTTGCCGTGCACACAGAATCTCTTATTCCCTCGCTTGCCACGTACACATTTTTGTGTAAAAGTAAAACGCTAATTGTTTATGACTATTGTGCGATGCTCATTGCATGCACACACAAAAGCTTATTTTGAAAAAAACTCAAACAAACAAAGCACAGGATGTAGCAGGGCTGACAGAGCAATAGTTTGGTTTCTTTGCTATGGCACATGTACCGGTACACTTGGATATTTAAAAAAACAAAAAAACAATGATGTGTAACAAGCAAGAATAACACCTCAGTATCATAGTACTTTGACTTTGTTGTGTGCACTGATATACTATATACAGAAACCATATGAGACAACGGATTGGGTTGATCGACAACCAGTAGGAGATCAATTCGAGAAAAACATTTTTTTTTTTTAAGCTATCATTCTATACACTACTGGAAAAAAACCTATGATAAATGGCAGGATTTGATAAAAAAAAAAATTTGTATGCCTCAGCTACAAAGCAATGGGGCAAATGGGTTGTCCGTCCGTCTGTACGTCCCGTTCTCATGATTGTGTTATCTCAAGAACCGATTGATGGATTCACACCAAACTTGGGTCATGTATGTAATGTATTATACAGAGCCAATGAACTGATTAGATGTTTGGGTCACAAGGTCAAAGGTCACAGGGCTCATTATGTATTCAGAAATTGCTTTTGATCGCCTTATCTCAAGAACTGATGGATGGATTACTGCCAAACTTGGGTCATGTATGTATCTTGCAGAGCCAATGAACTGATTAGATTTTGAGTTTAATTTCATCTTTTCCAACAAATATTTTTATGCTGTAATAGAAATGTTTTTATAGCAATTGTTAAATATTTTCTGAACTCTTTCGCTCAAATAACTTCCATTTTTTTCCCTTCTCTATTATCTCCTTTTCACGTATTGGTCTTTCAACATAAAACTGTATTACTATATTAAACAAATAAAAAAAAATTGCAATTTTTGATTTTATCTTACCAATTTTAGATTTTTGCAAAAGTTGACTTACAATATGTATTTTAGTTTTTTATATCTTTATATCTCTCTAATCTCTATATTTTAAGTTTGTTTGTAAATATAAAATTTTCAGCATGCGAGCTGCTTGTTTGATATGTTTTTACAATAAACCAAACCAATTCAATTCAATTCAATCTGTGTGCACCCTATATGTAGGGTTTCATGTTAAAATCCTATATTTTCATCATTCACCCTAAAACCGTTGAAGGTAAATTGGATGGATAGTATAAGTAATTCTTTAAAATAAATTGTTGATTTATTTGGATGCCCCTGTGGATGTTTTATAGCTATAAGCACTAGAAATTTTAGCCCCTTTAAACACTTCTGCTTTAGAGAAATTGAATAATACAAATTTACCGGTTGCTCCAGGTAAATTTCAAACATTTCAAATAGCGCCTAAGGCCATTCCATGGTAGCTGCGACCATGAAAATCTCAGAATATGCAGTTCTGATATATAATTTCCAATCAGGAATAGCAAATCGGACGATTGTATTCAAGAAACATTGTTTTATATAAAGCTAAAGTAATATCAGTCTTGGGAGGGAGCTATACACCATAAAGAGTTTACCATTTACAATTTCATCACTTTGGATTCGATTTCAACCGCGACAACGATTGAATATTGTAAAATTGCATTATGCTTCCAATATGTTCATTTGAACTCATGAACACATACCAAAACTTTGTATTACCTTTAAGCTATAGAATGCCAGGTCAAGTTTTTTAGGTTGATTCTATACATTCTACCTAGATACACATATTATTTTTGTTACCCAATCAAATTATCTATATTTTTAATTTTTAGGGTTGTTTCGTTTGCTTGGAGTCAGAATGGTAGAAACTCAAACAATTTTACATGGAGCTAATGCCTCTCTGGCTTGATTTTGATATCTTTTACCAATATACAAATCTTCTTCTTTTTTTTTGGGGGGGGGGGGGTTAATGGATCTCCTTTAAATATTTTGCTGGAAACATAAATAAATTGAAATTAAAATTGAAATTGAATTGAATCAAGTAATGCCTTCAATGAATGGGAAGAAGATTAGAAGATTACATGTTCTTCTTTTCTTTTTCGTGCAGGGAGAAGCTAATTGGTTAGAGAGTCCATTCCTGACTGCAGCAACATCTGTGGCAGACATCCGCAAGAAGAAGAATGCAGAGAAAGAGAAGGAGAGAGAGAAGACAAAGAACCTTGCCGATGCGGATTATGTGAGTAGCGAGTCATGAATGTTTTCATGTCTAATCTGAATAATGTTGATATTCCCTTATAAAAAAAGTACCATGGTAACCTTGTTTTTTGTCCAAATTACCATCCACCATGGTAACCATGGTAATCATGGTATCAAATAATGATAAACATAGGGTCATCAAATAATGTATTTCATTGTTTAGTACCATGATAACCATGGTAGATGGTAATTTGTACAAAAAAAACATGGTTACCATGGTACCTTTTTGTAAGGGTTTAGATGGAAACAATAGGTTAAAAGATTTTTTAAATAACAAACAGGTTTTCAATCTTCAAAACCCATCTACAGTGGTAATTCTGAATTTTGGTAATGATTACTGGTAAAAATCTCACAGAATCAGCGAAAGTGTTAATGATTTGAGTTGAAGGTTGAAGGTTTGACTCCGTTGAAAAGAACATATCAACTGTTTGGAGCCAGAAAGGTGTTAAATCTACCGTAAATCTCTGTGTATAAGGCGCACTTTTTTGCCGCCGAAAAAAATTGAAAGTCGGGGGTCATCTAATGATCTTATACACAGGTACAGAATTTTTTTTTTTAATTTATTTTTTTTGATTTATGGCGCTATGCCTGGCAATGTATCCCAGCTCAGTTATCAGTGTGTTGACTCACCACTCGGAAACTACAACAACACTCAAATTTGTCTGTCATCTTGGTTTGAAAGTAATCTTTCTAATAGATCTCAATATGTAGTTGATAATAATAATTCCTCAATTTTTTTTCAATAACAAATGGTGTACCACAAGGTTCTATCCTAGGTACTCCATTGTTTTAAATTTACATTAATGATCTTACACATTTTTCTAAAAACGACATTGTTACTATTATTTGTGACAAGTTCACAAGCACAAATCAGCGCCTTCAACTGCACCTCGATGTTAAATGAAGTTCCTTCCTGCATGGGTTTTCGGCAACACAACAACAACAAAAAACAAACAATTTTTTTTTTTTTAATTTTTTTTTTTAAATATTTTTTTTGCAAAAACCTTTGAGTGACCGGTTTTACCATACTTGTTTTCCCCAATAGACTGTAGTGTTATGAAAACCGTTTGGCAAACGCAAAATTTGATTTTGATTTTCAATCACAAATATCTTGATAATCAGATAGGCGATTGGCTTGAAAAAGTCGTGGGGTTCCTGACTGACCTAAAGGTTTATAATTATCATTGCAGCATGAGCTAAATCAAGGATTTTTTTAAAGGATCTAAGACAAAGTTACCGGATCTCTTTAAGTAAATTACTAAGCTAAGAAATTTACTTATATCGTATTCAAATTGCATTTTAGACTTTTACTTATCTCGTATTCAAATCGCATTTTAGACTTTTACATACGTAAGACAAAATCTAAGAAATATACTTACTGGTAAGCATTGTGACATCACACGGTCAATCAAAAGTACCGCACAATTAATGCGTTGCAATAAATGTGCGCTTATATAATTGTGCACAGGTTATGATACTGCGTAAGAAAACCATATGCCTGCCAATTAAGGCCTCCAAATAATTGGCTTAAGTCTGGTAGGGAGCTGTCTTAAATTAAGGATAAAATACTTAGCCAAAATTTTGATCTGAATACCAAAATAGGCTTTAATATCATTATATCTCAGTCAAAGACCAAGTAAAATACTCACATTTGATTGATGTGATTTTGATTTGATCTAATTACATGTATTTCTGTTTGATTTTCTTTTTCTTTTGCAGTTTTACAAATATATAACAAACAAAATTTAACAAATCATTGCAAATTTTACACATGACAAAAGATTATATGATGAATAAAGTAAGGTTGGCTGTTTCTAATCAAAAACATCAAACAGGAGGGTTGACAAAATAAGCAAAGCTTGATAGCATGACTACCCTCAAAGGATACATAATAATATGAATATGGAGGAAAAACTATTGATAAAAGGGGAAAAGGAGAGAGAGAAAAAAGAAAAAAAGAAAGAGGGGGTTGTACATCAATATTCACAGATGAATGTGGTAGTTGGATTTCAATTTGATATATGAAGATAAAAAACAAGATGCACGTTTGACTGTTGGGTAGCCAACTTGGGATATATTATAGAATGAGAAGACTCACAAGGTTTCTGGACAATATAAATATGAATGTGAGATCAGCAATGCTGGTTTAAAGACTGTAAACCTGGGCCTGCGAGTCAGAGCCTTGAAATGTTTGTATACAAAACAGTGTTTAGTCAGTATCCAAAGTAGGCCACTCTTTATTCATACCAGGTCATGGAAGGTTATAATCAACTTTTTAATGAATGGAAGCAAAAAAAAGTATTGAATTGAACACCGGCTCTGGTTCTAAACAGATCAATTGTAGTTGACCTGTTTATTCATTTGCCTAAATCGTGTAAAGGTTGAAGAAAAGAGGTCTAGAGAAAGATTAATATTCATTTTGAATAATTGTAGAAATAAATATTCCATGTGTACTGTGATGTGAATAATTATAAAAGCATAGATAAAATCATGATCAGAGGAGTAATTTCAAAGGAATTCCATACTATTGTGGCATCCCATCACCCTTTGAACTGATTTTGCAAAATTAAAATGAAAATTGATTTTTTTTTTTTTTTTTTTTTTTTTTTTAACACAAAATTAATTAATTAACACCTTTCACCATATCTTGATTCTGCAGTCTGCCAGGGAGCTGAATCCGTACTGGAAGGAAGGAGGCACAGGTCTTCCTGAGGATCAAGAAACGTCTCGGACCAAAGCACCTGCCCCAGCCAGAAAGATGGGGCATGGGGTTGATGGAGGGGTCAGCTGGCTTAAGAAGTCCTACCAGAGGGCGGTGGAGCAGGCCAGGGAGAGTGGGAGACCGGTCAAGGAAGTGGTAGCTGAAAGATGGGGGGTAAGTTCTTCAGAAATCATTAACAAAAATCTAGGGCTATCTTATATTAACAATAATATTAATATAGAGGAGGCGCAATGGCTCAGAAGGAGAGCAGTGGTATCGTAACTAGAGTTCCTGGGTTAAAAACCAAATTGATGTGCTAGTGCCCCCACTTTCATTTATTTCACGTAAATTTAGAACTCACTCAAACTGACCACTAATTAAATTAAAATTTAAGGATAAACTGTACGATGTTAATTCATCTTACTTTCAGATATGCAGAGTAATACTGTTTTTTCTTACTAGAGCATATTTTGGAGACAAATTAATCTTTTCAAATCAGACAGCCTTAAGACCCAACAACAACAACAACAGCAGTTAATGTTTGGGACTCATTCTCCCCAAATGAAATAATGCTATACATATTATGTGGTAGTAAGAATTATTTGTGTAAAACAAAATCATCTCAAATAAATGAAAATAAAAGGCATTGACAAAGAATTCTGTGTTTTCCAATTTGATTGATTTGATTTGATTTGGTTTGTATACATTACATTTTTGTTTTTGGATTACCTTTGTTAACAGTCTGTCGCTGAGTATGAAAAACTATTTGCTGAGGCAATGGAAGCAAGTAGAGGACATTCAGGAGCCAGGAGGCCAAGAGGACCACCTCCGGGTTGGAGGAAGAGAAGGGATGAGGATGGGGAGGACAGACGAGGAGAGGATGGAAGGAGAGATGGAAGGAGAGATGATGAGAGGGACCGTAGGAAGGATGACAGAGAGGACAGATCCGAATCTAGGGATAAACACAGGAGGTACGACTCTGATTCGAGGAGGGACTCATCTGGTAGAGGCTTCAGGAGGCCTGGAGAAAGAGATTCTGATGACAGCTTGCGTTCAAAATTCAAAAGACCAGGTGATGAAGATGGTAGGAGTTATAGAGATGATGGGCATAGACCACGCCCATGTTATGATAAGGGGTCATCGTCACGGGAACGGAGTAGGAATGATGACCTACCAAGTTGGAGGAAGACAGGGTTTAAGAAACCAGGGGAGGATGATGATTCTTCATCTCACCCAAGATCATCATTATCATCCTCCAGGATGATACCACCTCCAGCATCAGCTTCCTCTAGCGGGGGTTGGAGAAAGCCGGGATTCAAGAGACCAGGTGATGAAAGGCAAAATGCCAGGTCCAGCCCTTCTTCATCTGGAGGATCGAGGAAGTCTAGGGATGAGGAACTTGACAAAGATGATCGCCATCCTCGTGGAGGACATTCATCATCCCAAAACGACACCTCTGCTCTACTGCCAACATCATTTTCATCTGCATCTTCCAAGAGATCTGGCAGAAGGAGTGATAGTGATGAGGAGAACAGTGATGATGTGGGGTCATCTGGATCCTCGTCACCTGATACCAAGGAGGAGAAGGGTGGAAGAGAGGATAGGGAGAAAGAGAAGAGTCCTAGTCCAGTCAGGCTTTTATCGGATATTGAGATGAACCAGCTTGGAGCCAAACTGATCAAAGCAGAGATCATGGGCAATGAGGTAAATTAATGATGATGGTGGTGGTGGTGGTGGTGATGATGATGATGATGATGATGATGATTGATCAAAGCAGAGATCATGGGCAATGAGGTAAATTAATGGTGGTGGTGGTGGTGGTGGTGGTGGTGGTGGTGGTGGTGGTGGTGGTGGTGGTGGTGGTGGTGGTGGTGGTGGTGGTGGTGGTGGTGGTGGTGGTGGTGGTGGTGGTGGTGGTGGTGGTGGTGGTGGTGGTGGTGGTGGTGGTGGTGGTGGTGGTGGTGGTGGTGGTGGTGGTGGTGGTGGTGGTGGTGGTGGTGGTGGTGGTGGTGGTGGTGGTGGTGGTGGTGGTGACGATGATGGAAATGATGATGACGATGGTGATGATGGAAATGATGATGATGATGGTGATGATGGATGATGATTTACAGCACTGTTGCACTATTTTGCTGTTATGTATTACATTTTGTTCATTTTGAAAAAAGCATAAAAAAGAGTTAGCCAAAAGTATAAACACAAGAAGGCTTTTATAGAAAATCTCAAGATTTATGTAGGTTAAATGATCTTTAATGGTATATTTCATCCAGCCACGAATAGTTGACGATATCTGATTGTTTCATCACACCTACCATTACTAGAAATGTTTTTTGATGCTGGGTTACCATTTAAAGATTTAACAAGAAATCTAAGTTTAGAATGTAGACTTTACCATGTAAAAAACTTAGATTATAAGTAAAATTGCTTTTCTTATACATGTACTAGGCCCAGGCTCAGAAACTGAAGGCAGAGATTGAGAGTGCTCGACAGGCCAGGGTCGCATACAAGACCAAACAATTGGAGAGCAAGGAGAAAGAGAAGGCCCCTTCAAAGCAGACCAGTAAGAGGCCAAATTCAGAAAGGGAAGAGGTCATCTTGACCAGAACTGACCACAGTGGACAGAGTTGGCCACTGGCCGAGGAAACAGCACCCCCTACAGGCGGCAAGAAGATAAGGAAAAAGAATGTGAGTTTGAGTTGGCTTTACGCTGTTTTTGTCGTTGACCTTGGGAGTAAGGAGATTTAGCCCTGATAGAAAAGGGTTTCCATCCTTTGATTTTTATTGTGTGCATGAGATTTGTAAGGTATTCATTGATCAGATAATGATGATGAGGAGGATTTTAATTTTTTTGTGGGGACAAGTCAGTGTACCATATGGCATATACAGATAACATTATTGTGAGTTCTAAATTTTGGGCAAGCGTGGCTTTTTATCACTTCTTTTCTTAAACCATAGTGGAATCATTGTACCTCGTTTTGGGGGTTTGCTTTAAATAACAGCATTCAACGTACATCTAGGGGCTCAAAGCCATTTTACATTTGTAACGACTGAAACAGCCCCTGTAACCCTCCAAGTAGCCCCAGTATTTTCCTTCCTTAAAACCTGTATTCCCTACTGTACACTTTTGTTAACAGTTTGAAAATAGCCCTGGAAATGGCTTTTCTTTTTCTCTTAGAGAATAGCACTTGCTTCATTACTCATATTTTGATAGAATTTTTGCTATGCAGTATGCAATTTGTCTCTGGACTGTGAATCAAATTCCTGCCGCAGCACCGATGTCCTTTGCCAAGATATCAATCTACATTTGCTATACACTCTACTACACAGTTGTAGAACGTTGGTACCTGGCAGTAGATTTTACCTTGAACGCGCAGAGCGCTATGGTTGCCGCAGTTAAAACCAAGGTGATAATATAGAGATGTTATATCATAATGTGATATACGCTATATAGGAAAGGCATATTATCAGGTGGGCTGTATCTAATACAGACCACCTTATATTTTTGTTAAAATTGCCTTTATTATTTATTTATTTATTTATTTTTCTTATTTCGACCCACTTTTTTGTTAGCAAGATAAGTTGAAAATGGCTCAATCAAATGATTTGATATTTAGCACACATATGTATAGCCATATGGACAAAACAAAGTAAGGTTTTCAACCTTGACCTTGAATGATGACGTCATCTAGGCGCCATTTTGTGAAATTTTCTGAAAATTTACTTATGATCATAATTTCATAACGGTAAGTTATTTCTCATTCATATTTATCATGATCAAGGTCAATATCAGTCCGGTTAATTTCAGGTCAAAAAACGCGCATGTGTGCGTACGTCCGCGCGTCAATACGCGCGCAAAATTTTTAAATGCTCAAAATCGTCTCAAATTTATTTTGCATACGTTTCAGGTCATTTTAAGCATTTTATAAAAAATCGCGCGTACGAGCATGCGCGCGCGTTTTCGCGCGTAACACCATTACAAAACATAGAATCGCCATTTTTTTTTCTTTCATGATATTTCTCATATTTTTTCAAGGAATTTGATTCCATGTTTATCTCTTTATGACCATTATTAACAAGATGAGCGTAAATTCAAGATAAATGTCAGTGCGCGCGAGGTCTTTTAATACATAGTATATATGGGCAAAAACATGCCTATACAAAATCCGTTATAGCTCTTTGGAATGCACCGGGATCCTCAATTTTTTTTCATATTAAGATAGAGTATGAGTCGGAAATATGATTCCATGTCTCATTTGGCCATTAAGTGTATCTTGACATCATCACAATGGCCTTGGAACTCAAAATACGAATTTGCATATTATGACGTCAGCATATTTATGTAAAATTGATTGTATCTCTGTAAATATTGATCAATTTTCTTCAAAATTTCGATATGTTGTAGCTAAGACAATTTTCTACAAGCGCAGTAATAACCATTTTTCATTTTGATGACGTCATCATAGTGAAAATTTTGATTAAAGGCCTCATGTCAAAAACTTCATAATTTGCGTGTTATGCCTATAGAAGGTGAATTTAGTTCACGTTATGAATCTACATGATATTGTCTTTTAAGAATTTGTAAGCAGTATGTCGCTTATTTTTGCTCTATTTTGTCTCAAGTTTTAGTTGACCAGCCCACCTATACTTGTTCCAAACAAGTATTATATGTCTAGTTATTATTATTGTTATTAGGTACATTTCTTTTCCATTTCTACATTTTGAATAGATTGTAACCCATGACAAGGGAGGTGAGAGGGAGAGATACTTTGCAGACGATGATGATGTCGACCTTGAGACGATGGTTAGAAGAGAAAAGATGGGATCTGGTGATGATAACAATAGACTTCTCAATAAAGTAGCAAGCAAGGTAATGTATCCCAAACATTTCTTTCTTTTCTGTTCTATTCTCTTTTTTTTCTCTACGTATTCATATGTGCCTTTTTCTTCCAATTGTGCCAATCTTCTTTATTTATTTCATGTTTATGCAAGGGTCACTCTGTGGCCTGGACCCACCCTCCTCAGGTCATCACCTTTCTTCACCTGAGCCAATTATTTGTAACCTCAGGGTTTCACCATCACTTCATGTGCTTTACAAAAAACAAAGGCAAAGCATCACTCTTATCAGCAAATGTGTTAGTCCAGGCTTCACCCTTTGAATTATTTGCATAGGTGATGCTTCACTTTTGTCAGTTTTACATAGGTGAGGCTTCACTTGTGTCAGTTTTCCATAGGTGAGGCTTCACTTTTGTAAGTTTTCGGCCGGTCTGAAGCTTCACCACTGTTTCACCATACTGGCCATTTGCATAGTTCAAGCTTCACCACTGTTTCACCATATTGGCCATTACATATTTCAAGCTTGGGGCCAAAACTTGGCACGATCTGCGCTGCGCATGCTGGGTACAATACCGACAGCTCGTAGGCTACTAGTCTCGTTTCCAGACTTGAGGCTGGCCTTTCAGGCACGTATACTGCGAATACTCACGCAACTAGTTATGTGTAGGAGACTAGTAGACTACTCGAAAACGATCTCGTGAAATCTCGAAATCAGTTTCGCTGGAGAAAAGTTCGGTGACCTCAGGACGATCACTCTGCGAGTGCATGAGTGACCGGAATAAAAATTAAATAGTTGTTTTGAAACGCACGATTTCGACATGATTTCGACATATTTTCGACGCGACCGGTAGTGGCTTCGATGTCACATCACCTGAACAAACAAGGCGACCGATTGGATTCGATGTCACATCACCAGAAAAAACAAATTACTCGTCAAAGCTTCACACATTTCATCAATTTGTATAGTAAAGCTTCACCCAATGAAGAAAAACGAACGTTAGGACTTCACTACAACAACAAATAGGTCAGGGTCAGGCTTAGGCGTCGAGTCGACGTCGATATTTGGCGACCTCTGAGGAGGGTGGGTCCAGGCCACAGAGTGACCCTTGCATTAGCTATTTTGTGTATGACATTTGTTCTTTCATGTGGTTTTGAGGTATATATTGCTAAATTAAAGATTGCCATGTGTATTTTTCTGAAAATTAATTATTTGATAACTAAAATATTAAATAGTATTGTAGTTTGGATTATTTTAAATCTAACTATAAAGTAACATAAAGACAAAAGATGTATTGTCTATCTATATGTTAAATATTTTTCAATACCAGTACATGCAATTAACATGTATTTCTTTTTAGCTCTGAATATAAGTACTACGACCATTGTATCCTTTTGATCAATTAGAAACTAGCCTTGATGGATTCAGAGTTCAACACCCTGGATGAGATGTTTGTGTCATCGGCATCAAAGGCCGAGCCCAAGGCAAAGATTGAGGAGCGTGAGAGGTCAAAGGCCATCGCTGATCACCAGCACACCATGGCCAGGCTGTCCAAGTGTTCTTTCTGTCTGGAGAGTGAAGAGATGAAGAAGCATTTGATTGTAGCGCTAGGGTTAAAGGTATGATACATGTTGTTTATCATACCAGGGCCAGGTCTTACAAACAGTTACGATTGATCCAAATCAATCGCAAGTCCATGAATCAATCGCAAGTTTGCAGTTTCCTATCTCTTATGTACATAGCTGTGATTGATTTCAATCGCAAATAAGTTGCGATTGATATCAACTTTTTGTAAGACGAAGCCCAGGTACTCATTTGTGGAGATGTCGTGGTATAGTGGTTCATTCACTTGACTCGCAATCCAAGGGTTGAGGGTTCACATCCCATCCTGGCACTAACGCCCTTTGACAAGACATTTATCCACATTTGCCACACTACACACGGATGTAAAGGGGTACCCGGTACGCTGAGTGCTGCATATTTGGCTGCTCGGCTATGACCAGGGTTATTCAGTTGGAGCGCAAGGAGCATCATGGCATGATACCATGTGGCAATATAAGAAGCCGGCATGGATGCTGATGTGGCTTCCATTATTAAAAACATAATCAAAAATAAAAATCATATGTATTATTATTATTGTTAGTATTAGTATTATTTTCATTTTCATTTTCATTTTCATTTTCATTTTTATTATTATTATTAAGATCATTATTATTATTATTATTTTATATCTCAATTAAAGAATGTCATAAATTTGTTCATTTCAGGTGTATCTTTGTGTGCCGCAGACAAGGTGTATATCTGAAGGCCAGTGCTACATTGTTCCAATGCAACACGCAGTAGCTAGCACTGCACTGGATGAAGATGTGTGGGCAGAAATACAGGTCAGTTTGACATCTGCTATCTCACATTTGCTCTGGTGTGTGTGTGTGTGTGTGTGTGTGTATTGGGTTTTTACAGACGTGTTATCAATCAGATATGATTATTAACGTCAGTAAGGCAGCTGTTTTAAACTCTTCACAAAGATAGCTGTTATGATTATGCAAATTTTCTATTGAATATTCATAAATGCCTTGAATGCACTGTTCACTCCGGTTGCCAGAGCTAAAGCCAGGGTTATGATACCAAAGACCTTTGGAAGTGCATAGAGAAATAATCCATAATGTGATATGCACCATACAAGAACGGCATATTGTGAATATTATTTCTCGTCTGTTATGTTTCCGCTCAGGTGTTTCGCAAGGGTTTAACGAGGATGTTTGAGGACCATGAGATGGACGTGGCATTTCTTGAGACCTGTATGAACCCCAAGAAGCAGAGGCATATGTGTATCGAGTGTCTTCCTATCCCCAGAGAGCTGGGAGAGATGGCACCCATCTACTTCAAGGTAAGCATAGACAGTAGCAGATTCCCAGTCGTGTCACTTCATATTAAAAAGGGCAACACATGATCGTTAGTGGAGTAAAAAGTGATCACTTATTTGAGGCCATTCCAGAATATTTTCACCAAAATGTGTCCCCTTTGCTCATGCAGGGCCTACTCTGTGGAATGCTCTCCCTCAAGAGATTTAGAAATAGCAGAACTGTTAAAATGTTAAAAATAATCTGAAAATGTATTGTTGGTTCTCTTTCTTTTCAATACGTTGTATCCTACCCCACAACGACATCTTTGAGCGAATTACCGGCGAATCTTCCCGCCTCGCACAGTACAACAACAAAAATTAGGGTATAGTGCTTTTGGGTATAGTGCTTTTATGTAGTTTCATCTTTCGCACTAGTACAACTTGAGCAATTGATTTCAAGTGGATTTGGTGCCTTAAAAATCTTTAATATTATTATGATATATAATTATTGTTAACAGAAAGCTATCCAGGAATCCGAGTCTGAGTGGACACAGAACAAGAAGCTGATCGACACCAGACAGAAGGACATCCGTAGATCAGTGCCTCGGGGATTCCCCTTCTTCAGTGTTGATTTCGGGCTAGATGGTGGCTTTGCCCACGTCATCGAAGACGAACTCCTCTTCCCGCACTACTTTGGAAAGGTAAGCACCTATTAAAAGCTCAGTAGGTAGAGGTGTGTCCTGTGATAGCATTGTGTGGAAGGGATCGGAAAGGGTTGATCGTGTAGCTCGTGAGTTTCGGTGTATACCGCGAGGGTTTGGAAGCATCAAAATGATAAGAAATGAATCCAGTCGTGCTAAGAGTCACATGAACTGTGCACAGAAAGGTGTATATGGGACTACACAAACACGTGACATGTGTTAAGGCCCGAATACGTGGACCGTTGAACAGCCATCCATTACAGGGGAATTTTTTTTTCTATGATACTCTTACACAAACTTACATCAAAGGATGAAACAGCTCACAATTATTTTTAACCTTTCCCAGAACTCAACCTTCTCTTTAACCTTTCAACATTTTTGTTCCATTATTTGCCCTCTTGTAGGAAGTGATTGGAGGTCTTCTTGATGTTGAACCTCGTCTGTGGAGACATCCACCCAGAGAGAACTTTCAGGACCAGAGTAAACGAGTCCTGGAACTCAGCCAGTGGTGGAAACCCTTTGATTGGACTAAGGAAATTGATCGAGAGAAGAGTTGATTAAGAAAAGACCGAGGTCTTGTATACGTTCAACCTCGTTTGTGGAGATACCCACCCAGTAAACACTTTAAAGATCACAGCAGGAGAGTCCTGGAACTCAGTGAGTGGTGAAAACCTTTTGAATGGATCAAAAGATTGGTCAGGACTCAGGAGAAGAGTTGATGAAACAGTTTTTGGAGGCCTTGATGTTGAATCTTCTTTCAACATCAAAGTAACCAAGTCCTGACAGTCAGTCAAAGTTGGAAGCCATTCGACGCCATTCGATAGGACAAACAACGATTGGGTGAAAACTTGATACAGATTTCTTTATTCCTTCACCCATGGAGAACTCTCCGGACTAGTAAATGGTGGAAACTTTTTTATTGACAAAGAAAATTAATTTTGAAAAAAATTTCACCCAAAGAAAAAACTTTGATCTGAGTAAATGACTTTTCAAGCTCAGTCGATGGTAGAAACCCTTCAGCTGGAATATGAACATTTTTAAGAAGAGTTGATACAGACTTTTTAGATTCCTTTACCCGAGGAAATTAAAAGACCAAATGGAACAGTGTGGCACTATATGGGGTATTTTGTTGTTAACATTTCAAGAGGCGCTATACTTCAAAATCTTTCCTGTACTTGGTATTTGTTGTCAAGAGGTCCCATTGTACATCAGTATTGACAAATAGTTTCAGACTTGCACTTCTTGGGTGAAGAATATGATGGATTGATGCACAAGATGATCATTAGTTTAACTGACTTTAAAAAAGCGTCATACAGTATCATGAGTAAATTTATTGAAGATGAATTCTAGATATTCAGTTAAAGGAATCACATACAAAAGCTGAATTCGTGGATGTTTAAATTGTAGAAAACTTTTACTATGACGGGGCAAAGAAAATGCTTTTGATAGATTTTAAGTGATCTGATATTGACCGTGTGTTTTAGAAAAGTATAGAAAGGAATCTTGTCATTTGCAAACAATTTATAAATACTTTTTTAACTTTTGCTATTTGGGGCCTGTCACCACGAAATGAGTCCAGTTGGTCAAAATTTTTATTCCTGTTTTTAAGTATTATATGAATCTACATTAAGTAAGCTTTAAATTAAGGGGTCACACATTAAAATTGATAAATTATATCCAGAAATATGAACAAAAACCTAATTGGACTTTATAAACAATGGGATTACCCAGTTTTTAGATAATTAGGTGTAAAGTTAATGATGCGTAACATAGCCTATATTATTTGCCAAAAAATGTTAGAAGGAGATATTTTCGTGACCTAAGCTCTGGGGACATAAACTACAAGACATTAATAAGTCGATTTTTGGAAAAATCTTAAATGTGGTAGGTGGGTCAATTTTCAGTACATACACACTATACATCGCTATTACTACGATTGAGCCTAATGCGACACTGGACTCATTTCGTGGTGACTGGCCCCATTTGTAAATAAATTAATAATTTGAGATAAAAATTGTCATGTCAATGTTACTGCTTCCACTGATTCCAGTTATCCCTAATCCCTTTCTTGTATCCATTAATTTCATCTCTTCACTATCTATTGCTGTTTCTTTCTTTCACCCTCTCTCTCTCTCTCTCTCTCTCTCTCTCTCTTTCTCTCACTGTCTCCCTTTTTTTCTCACCCCCTCCCTCCCTGGCCCTCTCACTATATCAGCATTTTGCTATACCGGTAATGAAAGTTTCAAGAACTTGTACACACAATTATAAACAATGATAGTACGAAATCAAGATATCTCAGTTTTTATTTAAGAACCAAAATAAAAGATAACATTTATGAAAACAACTTTTTATATACCTGAGTGCAATATTTTGTTTTACTAAACTGCAATAACAGTCTATACAGTTACACATATACAGGTGTATTTGCATTTAATGCAAAAATATGAACAGAAAAATCAATTAAAATTTAAAAATGATGGCATGGAATTTTGAATGGCCACCAATCTTTGGTTAATTTCTCTTTGACAAAAAATTTCATAAAAAGGCATATGTTATCTTATTTCAAATGAAATACAGATATTATAATAACAAATCCCAATATGTGAACCAATGATCGAAATATCTTGCCAATCCACCCCCTGGTTGTGGTGCATATGATGACACTATTATATAGTCGACTCAACTATTATTCCAAACATACAAGGTTCATGTAATTCATGTTGGTGAGTGCAGTAGTGCCTATGCACTGCATGCAGGTTAAGTCGAAATCAGATATCCAGCCCATTGTGACTTAACTGATTGCACTGCATATGTACAAGCTTCAAAACATGAACTATTTCAAGTCGAGACATCAGCTACAAACTTGCAGGGTGTTTCACAAAGACTAAGATTGACTAAGTTGGACTTAACTATGGCAGGCCGTTCATGCTACTGTTTGCTCTCACCATTTACTGGCATTGGTCTCTCAAGGGACATACAAATCATGGTCACAAATCTACAGAATTTACATTTTTTGATAATTCATTATTAAAGGAAAAAATATCTAAACATAATGGTGAGAGCAACCAGTGGCATGAATCGCCTGCCATGGTTAAGTCCAACTTAAAATCGATCTTAGTCTATTTACTATAATGGTACACTGATTGCTGTTCTGGTAATTGAATCAAAATGACTTATTCAAATGTTACTGAAAAAACAACAAGGTCAATACACAATTTGCAGTTATTTATTATCATTTCAGTACAGAATTATGCATAGGGTACCTCAATGGATCAACTCAACCAACTGAGTTGGAGCTTAAAGGTATAGAACAGTTTTTGAAATGCCCACCTCTCAAAAAAAACGAAATGGAAGCTCTTATTACCAATAATGTGAAAGAATATGTTTTGACTAATACGTGATGATACAAATTTTGCCGGGAAACCGCCTACTAATTGATATATTTGGTAAATTATCATAACGATCCGGCCTTGATAGATATCACGAATGCACTTCACATTGAACATTTGGGCATATATTTCTGCTTTTTTGCGAATTTAGGTTGAAGTATTGCCATCTAAACCTCTGAAGGCAATATGTAAACAAAATTGAAAGGATATTTTACCACGACCGGTCTATATCTTTATAAGGGAGTGTAGCTTGGCAAATACTGGTTAACGCCATCTACGTCTTCTTTTGGACGACTGCACGTAAACGAATAGACTTAATTAACGGTAGTCAGCGTCTTAATTAGTACATGGTCAGCGTTCAATCTCAAAGTTCTCCTCACGCCTCGGTTTCGCGTATGTTGCACGCATGTGATTGCTGCGGTGGCGTCGTCCGTAGTCGTATTATAGGCCTACCCGATTGGCCCCGAGTCGGGCCACATGGAAGATGCAAAGTCTCGTCGGGCTACACTCCCTTTAACACATCTATGACCCAATACCATCATCTACAGGTATTTCAGGTGACACTTAGACGTTCACGTATTCTTCCAACAACGACTTGGAAATAGATTCCTCCTCCAAGACGGTCTCTAGCTTGTGGTCTCGTTCTTCGCTGTAGCTAGAAGATTAGCAACCAGTGCTATCACGTTTAGAAATTCCCATCTGTAAGAGATCAGAAAAAAATGTAGAACATGAAGAAATAATTAAGAGAGTCATTCTAGCCACCTTTATTCCTTGTATACACTTGTTATATATAACCTGACATGTGATATATACAATAACCTGACCTTGTTTCTGACCTTGTACTTGACCCATACCTGACTTAGTATCTAACCTTGTATCTGACCCTGCATGGACCTGAATTATGACCAAACAATGGTGCTTGAAAAACACCCATTATAACCTTTTATCAATATCACCCAAACTTGAATCTGACCTATTATACCTGCATGATCATGTATCTGACCTTCATATGAATTTGTGACCTATATCACAGAGCTAACCTGCCATATAACCTATTTCCTGACTTTGTTACCTCGTATCTGACATACAACACAATCTTGTATCCGATCCACTTCCCAATCTTATTGATGATCTGCATCTGACGTACACCTGTAATATACCTACCTTGTTTTTTCTGACCCATATACAGTACCATACATGTATAGTTTACAACTAAAATATTTGTACCCTTACCAGGTTTTTAATTTGTTAAGTATGTGAAAAATTAATTTGTCCCATTACATTTTTCTTGATAATGTGAAGTATCAAAGATTACATCTCAAAGTATTCAACAAAGGCCCTAATTCAACCAGTCCACCTGTCATTCTTGACTTTGTATGTGACCTCAAATATGGCATACTACCAAACTTTTGTATATACTACCTGGGGAGTATACTTCATAAAGATCCTAAGTTGAACTTATCTCTAAGTTGGACTTAACAATTATGGAAAGCTGTTAGCATCTATGAAAAATATTTTTTTACAAGTTATTTTAAAAGGCATAAAATATTGATTCAAATCATTCATATTTTCTATTATCAAGGAGATTTCATGTTCTTGATATGGATTAAATAAAAAGTCTTAACATTCTTGAATTTTCGCTTCTGTTTTTTTTTTAAAGGCTACAATTGGCTCTCCATAATTTTTAAGTCCAACTTAATTAGAGTTAAGCTTGATGTAGAATCTTTGTGAAACACCCCCCCCCTGACCTAGTATCTGACCTGACCTAGGGACTGACCTTGGATCTGACCTTGTCCTGTGCTAGGGCGCACTCACTGTTGTCTTGCTAGCTCTAGTCAGCTGCTTGTGTTTGTTACGCACCATGGAGACCACGTCTCTGGTCAGCAGGATCTTGTGTTCCGCAAACCCACTCTTGAAGAACTGAGGCCCTGTGATCCGTGGGACGTAGTGGAAGAGGTCCCTCAATAACTGGAATGATAAATTGCGATATTCTAATTGTATACAGTCTGAAATTATGATGCAAACAAAGCATCGATGATGCATGCAGGCTTTCTCTGGAAAAGCCTTTACCTTCATCAGACTTCTTCAGAAATACATATTTCATATAAACATGTATATATTCCAATCATTTACATTAAAACTATATTACCAAATATATTTCATATCTACAGGTGTACATATATATTATTTCATATTTTTCTTCTATATATGGAGGTGTGTTTTTGCATATTTTTTAACTCTGAATTCGATACTTTCTTCTATAATATACAAATATATTTTCATATATATTCCAATCATTTAAATTTGCAATATATGACCAAATATATTTCATATCTACATGTATAAATTCATATTCTTCTTCAACAGAGGTTTATATATATGTCTTTTGCATATATATTTTGAACTCTGAACTCAAGTTTCTTCTATAATTAAGCCTGTGACATTCACAATTCACAATTAATACAAAGCCACTTAATGTATTGTGAACTGGGCCCCGGATCCAGCACTCTTTTTCATGAACTTTCTAGTACATCTCCAATATACAACTGCATGTGTAAAGACGACTAACAAGCACATGCAGTTACAAGCCATATGAAAATGATTGCATTTGATTTTTAATACCTGTGAGCAAATATATGGTGGCTCTGAAGGGACATCGCGAAAAGACTAAATCGTGAACTTTTCACGATAAAGTTCACGATTTCGTGAATTTTATCGCCAATTTTTCACGACGAAGTTCACGAAATTCACGATATCGTCAATTTCTTCGTGAAAAATTGGCGATAAAATTCACGATATCGTGAACTTTATCGTGAAAAGTGTACGATATAAAGTTCACGATATCGTGAATTTTATCGTGTACTCTATCGTGTACTCTGTGTACTCTATCGTGTACTCTCCTGACGGGCGCTTCGTGAACAAAACCAGCCCTCTAACTTTAGGCCTAGCTGATTATTATGACGAGACGTTTTTACGATGATTTCTGTGAAAATGGTAGGTTTAACTTCATATTATGCTCTAGATCTATTTGTATTTTATGTTTGACAAGATAGGGATAAAAGTAATTGCACAGCGGAAAAATTACCCGGTAGACTAGACTCTAGACCTCTATGCAATTAATGGTCTAACTTTAGATGCACTCAATGCATTTTCCCATACATTTATTTCCATGTTGTAATATCTATTGAGTAATGTAATTGATCTAGATGATAGATGATCATGATGATCTAGGCCTACTTTTATTAGTAGGCCTACGTACTAGCACACTCAATTTCTCAAACTGAGTCAACAAAGACTGCATGACAGAGTCCATTGCAATAGCACACTCGTAATCGTCGACTAGACGCAAACTGAGCTGAGATGAGCTGAGCTGAGCTGATTCAATTTGATTGTAGGCAAGCACCAGATCTAAAGTTAGATCTACAAATCATGATAGATCTATTACTTAAATCCAAGGAAAGGGATCGTTTAACAATGTTAAGTCTGACTCTGAGATGCAATCATGCATGGCCCTAGATCTACGTGTTATTTATAACTATGTCTGTGATTATTTTATGACATGATTAGGGGCGCTGGTCCGAGAATGAGGATCTTCTGCATAAACAAGGATATCCTAGTCATAAAAACTGACAAATTGCGTTCGCGAACGTCTTTTTTTCATCGGCACTCTGCGGGTTTCAGGGCATGCAAAAAACAGATTCCTTGTAAGAAAATAACCCCAGTCTCCTTGGCGTTTGTTCAGAAACGTATCTAAAATTTGACCAGTAACTCCGGCGTGGAGATACCCTACTAGATCTATAACATAGTCTAGACCCAAAATGAAGTAAATATTCATTAAATGTCCAAATAAAAATCATGAGTTAAAAGTTATGTTTATTACCTGTTTCGTGTCAATTTTTTTGTTATTTTTGGAGTATTTTTCGGAAAAACAATGATATTAGTATACACTTTTTCTCAGGTTTCATGGCAAACCGCTGCACAATACAAGTGCATATCGATGGTGAGTTGCGGGCGGGCGCACGCCTGTGTGAAGTTATCTACCGTAATGAGGATCCGAGACATTACTTCACACAGGCGCGCATCCGCCCGCAACCTACCATCGGTTTGTACTTGTATTGTGCAGCGGTTTGCCATGAAAAAGTGTAGGTATAGTACTGATATCATCGTTTTTCCGAAAAATACTCCAAAAATAGCAAGAAAATTGACACGAAACAGGTAATAAACATAACAACTTTTAACTCATGATTTTTATTTGGACATTTAATGAATATTTACTTCATTTTGGGTATGTTTTAGTAGGGTATCTCCATGCCAGAGTTACGTTCAAATTTTGGATAGGTTTCTAAACAAGCGCCATCTTCTTTTATGGGTTGTGCGTCTTCTCGAGGATTTATATTATTATGTGAAGGTCTCTGTACAAACTTATATAAGTCAATGTAAAATGAATCAATAAAAACATCGCGGAATCCGTTTTTCACATCACCAACGCGTGGATTGGAAATTGGAAAATTGGAAATGCAGATGATCCTTATTCTTGTACCAGCTTCCCTACTGAATATTGAAGCCCTAAACAAATTTCGCTTGAAAATGATCATGAAGTGTCTCAAAAAAGTAATAATCTTTGAGTGACCGGTTTTACCATACTTATTTTCCTGAATAGACTAGGCTTAGGCCCTAGTTTATAAAAACCGTTTTGATTTTGATTTTGATTTTCCAATCATAAATAACTTGATAATCAGACAGACGATTGGCTTGTAAAAGTCACGGGATTCCTGACTGACCTAACAGAGGCTAAGCTAAAGGTTTAAAGGTTTAAAATTATGATTGCAGCATGAGCTAAATCCATGATTTTGTTTCAGAATCTGAGGCAATGTTACTGAGTCACTTTAAGTTAGATCTATATTACTATTAGGTATTTACTAGTCTAATTAGCAAATTACGGCTAGCACCCAGGCCAGGGGCCAGTTTCTCGAAACCGTCATAAGTCTAACTTATTGACCAAATCAGCTTTAGTAAGCTACTTGTCCGCTACATGTTTCACGAAGACCTCTTTGCCAAGATTAAGGACAACATCCTGACTAAGTACTACCGTATGTATTTATGATGCCTCTGACACGGTTATATCTCTGTCATAAACTTGATAAAAACATAAGACTCATAACTTTTTAGTCAATGGGCAGCGAACTCGTAGAGTCCTACGATGCATGAAGTCTAACCGTAAACGCTAAAGGGTAATCCACTCACAGTGTGATTATCTTACAAAAATTCATCTATTGGAGTAAAAAAAAAATGTTTTGATGTTTTTCTTTTTGTTTTATAATGTGCAAAGTTTATCACTAGATGTTGTTTGCATATGTTTCTTTTATTATTCATTCAACAGATTACCTGGTTGGCATTCATGCAAGCAAGCCCTACAACTTGTAGTACAACTGCCATGTATCAACACTCCATACAAACCAGCTCAGGATGATAGGAACTAAGCTGAATGTATCCTTATTGAGTGTATGCGTTGAAATGATAACAAAATAAAAATTATCTTAGATAATGATGAGTTATAGATTGCTAAGCTGCTGTTACAGACACTGATGTTGTTTCCCTTCTCTTTAACAACCCCTGGGGGCTGGCCTAATATGTTGTTTTCTTTATGAAGGAGTGTTACTACAGTCGAACGGCTTGTAATACTTTTTTAAAAATTGTCCTTGCTAAAAACCTAGTTGATACATTATACATACGATAATATAGTTGGGAGAATTTCGGAATTAATCAGATAATTTTTTTCAAATTTTGATCATTAATGATGGCCTGTTTTCACTCAAACTTTCAGATTATCTTTAAATGTATATCGAGCATTGAAGTCACTACCTTATCACCATTTTCTCTCATCTGAACAATGTTAACAAGAACCTTAAATGAAGCTTGCACAAGAAATACTTTTATTTGTAAAGGTATGAACTAGAAATGTCCAATAGACACCAGTCTAAATATAAAAAGGACTACTTTATTTTGAAGACCTGTTAGATTTGTCAATGGAGAATTGGGCAGTTACCCTTTTTGTTTAAAAATTGAAATGCAATGTACATACCACATGT
The DNA here is from genome assembly GCA_035222895.1 of Strongylocentrotus droebachiensis. Lineage (NCBI taxonomy): Eukaryota > Metazoa > Echinodermata > Echinoidea > Camarodonta > Strongylocentrotidae > Strongylocentrotus > Strongylocentrotus droebachiensis. Next base: position 3,199 of record JAVYIG010014492.1, on the reverse strand, counting down.
ATGCTCATCTAAAGGTCTGTTAAAATGAGATCTGCTTACTATTCATAAGGACCGCTATTCATAAGGACCACTTTTCATAATTTGAGAAAAGGGTCATTATTCATTAGGGTCATTATTCATACATGTAAGAACCGCTATTCATAATCGAAGAAGGGGGTCGCTATTCATAAAGGAGAAGAGGGTGGCTATTCATAATACGAGAAGGGGGTCGCTATTCATAATACGAGAAGAGGGTGGCTATTCATAATACAATAAGAGGGTCGCTATTCATAATACAGAAAGGGTCGCTATTCATAGAAATTAAATAAGCAAACAAAATTATATTGAAGGTAGCGGGGCAGATTCATAAGCTACATGAACGTAATGGGGATGTCTCTATATAATCATCAAAGATAAAAGGTACAATATACTTTTAAAAAGACATACCGGTAATACAGGGTACGCCATCGTTCGCGTAACGCCTAACGGTCACAATCATATCTTAATGGCTTAAAATCTTGAAAATCTAACTTCCTTACTTATATGGAAAATATATCTTGCTATATTGTGTATAATTTATGAAAAGATATATAACCAGGCGCGGATCCAGGGGGGGGGAGCCAGCGGGCCTTGCCCCTCCCCCCCCCCTCCTCCCCTCAAAAAAAAGAGAGAGAGAGAGAAGGAAAAGAAGAGAAAGGGATAGAAAGAAGAGGAAGAAGAGTTGCAATTTTCCCGCTAACAAGTTGTAGTTCGGGGGGGGGGCAAAAAGCCCTTGCCTCCCCCCCCCCCCCCTTCCCCCGCCCCCGCCCCCGGGTGGGGGGGGGGGAGGAAGGGAAAGGGAAATAGGAGAGCTAAAAGGGAACAAAAAAGAAGGGGAGAACAGTTACGATTTTTCCAGCCAATAAGGTGTAGATCGGGGGGGGGGGGGGGTGCTTGGGGGGTGACAGATGCCCCCCAAATATATTTTAAACATGGTTTATTTCTAATTTGATACCGGTGATTTACAAATGCTGCTGAAATGATATAGTTTTCAGAGATTTTTTCCTCAATGTCTAGTAAATTATACTTTTTTATGCGTTTGTTGGAAAATGGCAAATTCATGAAAAAAGAAAGAAAGAATAGTGACCTGCCTTTGTCACAAAATAATAAGGTGTCAAAATTTGCTCATCTGACCTTTATTAAATGCCTAAAACCCCTGAGCTTCGGGGCTCCACCCATCGACCCCACCAGGGGCCCTAAGGCGGGCCCCTGCATGCTTATGTGACCGTTATAAAATGCCTAAAACCCCATAACTTCTGGAGGCTCCGTCCCGTGGACCCCACGCCAATTCATGTCCTGCCAGTGTCACAAATAAGGTATCAAAATATGCTCATCTGACCGTAATTTATTGCCAAAACCTCTGAGCTTCTGGAGCTTCGCCCCTGTAAATGTGCAATTCATTCTGCAATACTTCACTTTATGTGTAAACCATCAGTAGGATCTTAACACATGAGTAACTAGTATTTCAAAGCTAACCACTTGATATAATAGATGTGAAAACAGTGTATATGTGGATGCTTTTCTAAGTTAAAACAAAATTGTTTTGCTCCTTGATTTCACAAATTCTATAATGCACAGTACTTTACCAGATTGCCTCTTACGGTAGCAGGGTATTCATGGAGCATTATCGAGATGGCATCAGGAAGAGAGGTATGAACTAAGAAACAATTTTTGTATACGTAATGTTTTTGTATTTGTTCTAATTTTATTCATGGATGTACCTAACCCAAAATATAAATCTTTCAAAAACCTGGAACATTTCTTAATAACATAAAACCAACCCTCATGTATCATTGCTTTGAATGGCATGCTCATAAAATATCTGATAATGCTATTGCATAATTTAAATCAACTGTTGGGGGCTCCTGTTTATGTATCATTATATGATTGTTTTGCACATGTAAACGTTGCTGGGTGGAATATTATTATAGTATATGTTTAGTGTATTTAGGGTTTAAACTGTGATATATTTATCTTTCCCTTTATAGTGTTCGGCAGGTGAAGCGCATTTGTAGAAGCCTCAGACTTCAACGCCACTGCCCAGAATCATCTGAGCAGGACATTGCCTGAGCTATTTGTCCGATGCCCTCTCGCCTTATCCTTGCTGATCACACTGTCCAACACTGCAATGTCATCAAGCTGCTCGGAGTGTTTATGCAGTCCAATCTCAAATGGGACACTCATGATTGATTGATTTGATTGTATTTGTCCACAATGTGGAAATATGCTTCCCACCAGCATTACAATAATACGAGAAACAGAGTACAATAATATGAAACATGCAAAACAATTGAGGAAACAATTTCAGAACAGAAAAGATCTTGTCATTTTTGTAATATGCAATTTGTACTACCAATTCAATTTTAGGAATGCAAATTGCTGTTTGCCTTACCAAAATGTGTCCTTGTAATGCCCTTATTTAACTGTTAAGCAGCTCAATAAATAGTGTACATTCAGAGCTTCTTATTAAAGGTATTACAAAGTTTTGTATGGGGTCATGAATTTGGTTCAAATAAACATATTGGAAGCATATACTATCCTACAATATTCAGTGAACGTTGTCGCGGTTGAAATCGATTCTAAAGTTATGAAATTGTAAATAATTAACTTTTTATGTTGTATAACTCCCTCTCAAGGTCAATATATTAATTAAGCTATAAAACAATGGTTTCTTGACTAAAATCGACCAATTAGCTATTTCGGTTTGGAAATTATATATCACAACGACATATTCTAAGATATCATGGTCGCAGTTACCATTGTACGGCCGTAGGCGCTATTTGAAATTTATCGAAATTTTCCGGGAGCACCGGTAAATTTTTATATTCAATTTTTCTCGAAAACAGAAATGTTTTAGGGGCTAAATTTGATAGTGCTTATGCTTATAATACATCCACATGGGCATCCAAATATATCAAAATTGTAAAGAATCACTATCCACCCAATTTTCAAATTCCCCCAAACTTTGTATTACCTTTAAAGGTATTATGTCCCATTTGCAGGCCAAAACAAATGAAAGGTTAAATTCCAACGGCATTTGAAAGATAATACTAATTTAAAATTGCCCTAAGAAAGTGGGGCTTGAAAAAGTCTTCAAAATGGGCCAATAAGTAACAGTCTTGATTTTCAGACCATTGTACCGAATGGTCATATGTTTTATGCTGCGCAAAGATTCAATCAG
>JAVYIG010014491.1:0-41243 GCA_035222895.1 Strongylocentrotus droebachiensis | reverse complement strand
ATGCACATTCTCCACTCCCTGGGGAGCATTCCAGCCAGTCGCAATTTTACAAGCGCCTTTGCTAATCAAACCACATTAGCTTTCGCATCCTACCGGGTACCCATTTTAACACCTGGTGGAGAGTGGCAAATGTAGATCAATGTCTTGCCAAAGGACATTAGTGCCGCGGCGGGACTTGAACCGCGGACCTTGTGATCCACAGTCCGGTGACATATCCACTCGACCACGACACCTCTAATAACTGACCCTCGTGCGTACAGGCCTTCCATTTTAGTTCAATTAGGCCTAAAATAATTTTTTTTTTTTGTATTGCCCTTTGCGACCAACCCAAAAAATCTGAAAATCTATGGTCGGCATTTTTTTTTCAACCGTTTTTTTAGATTTTTGTTATTAATGATAAAAAAATATGTATTTTGTTTGTTTAAATGAGATATAAATGCATAAAATCAAATTAATTCAAAATTCTCACTCGTGCACACAATAGATGATCATGAGGTGAAAAGGATATCAATGGAATGATGACGTTGAAACACATGTTTTAAAGCATTAAAAACTGAGAAATATCAGCCAAAAGAGGGCGGGAAAAAAAAGAAGAAACAAAAAAACATTCAAATCTGAAAAATATCGGCCCAAAGAGGGCGACAAAAAAAAGCTTAAAAAAACAAAACTTTCCGACCGACCGACCGACCGACCCATGTTTTGGCACCCAAAGGGCAATACAACAAGTTTTTATTTAGGCCTTACGCGATTGTCATCCACATTTAATAAAGATGACGTGCGAAAAGTGTTGCTGAACAGTAGTGGGCGTTGTAGACAAAGTCTGGTTCTGGACACCGTAGGGTAGCTGTCTGGGATAGTTGTCCTGGGGGTAGTTGTTCTGGAGGGTGGTTGTCCTATATGGTGTAGTTAACTGGGGGTAATCATCCTAGAGGGTAATTGTCCCGGGGGTAGTCGTCCTAGAGGGTGGTTACCCTAGTGGGTAGTTGTCCTAAATGGTACGTGGTTATCCTAGGTGTGGTGATCCGGGGTGATTGTCCAGGGGGTAAGTGTCCGGATACGGTTGTTCACATCATAATTATGCACATTACACATAACATAAGAGCTACAGGGAAGAACATAATGAATTAGACATGCAAGGTCACCATTCATTGAAACCTTTACTTTGTTCAGTGATTAAAGTTTTTTCGAATCGGATGACTCTGCAAAAGCAGGGGTACCCTGAACAGAAGGAGTGGTATATACACGAAGAGGGTCTTATTCAACTTGACGGTAATGGTGTCCACTCAGTGTACATAGAACAGAAGTAACACAATAGTTCACATCTTCTCCAAATGAATACACAAGACTGGAGCAATACAAACCTCTCAAACTTTTCCAGTAAGGTCTTAATATCCAAAGTCGCTCGGCAAATCATAACGCGAGAAAACACACGATATATTCTCAATACATTGATGATATTTGCAATAATGACAACAATGATAACAAATATGATACTGTTGCTACTAACTAATACTACCACTAGGAGGAAGAAGGAGAAGATGAAAAAAGGGAAGAAGAGGGGGGAAGAAGAAGGGGAAGAAAAAGGGGAAGAAGAGGAATTTTTTTTTTTTTTCTATTCTTTAAATTCAGTACTCAAACCCCGAACTGATAATCATTTATTTGCCATGTGATTGCCATTTGACGCTACATGAAAATAGTACCCGGTGTCGTTATACATGTAGTCATCAAAATATTCAAATAGCATTATATATAGAGACGCTGAACAAATAAGAATAATGAAACATCATCGTTTAAAGGGAAATTACACCCTGATATTTAATTTGGTTTAGGACACCTACCCCCTGGACATCCACCCCAGTCAACTACCCCCTAGAACAACTACCCCCTAGGGCAACCATCCTCTAGGATGACTACCCCCTGGGACAACTTCCCCCAGACAAATACCCACCGGACAACTTTCTCTAGGACAACTACCCCCGGACAACTATCATAGGGGTAATTCTCCGGGGGTAGTTGTCCTAGGGGGTAGTAATTGTCTGGGGGGGTAGTTGTCCGGCGGGTAGTTGTTCTAGAGGGTAGTTGTCCTAGGTGGTAGTTGTATAGGGGGTAGTTGTCCGGTGGTAGTTGTCCCGGGGGAAGTCGTCCTAGAGGGTGGTTGCCTTAGGGGGTAGTTGTCCTAGGGGGAAATCGCATGACTGGGGGTGGTTAACCGGGTGGTGGATGTCCAGGGCTAGGTTGTCCGAATACGATTTAATTGGTTTTAATAGAAGCAGAAAAATTTAAGAAACAGTTCAGTGAAGGTTTGAGAAAAATCGTACAACAATAAAAAAAAAATTATAAATCATGAAAATCATGGAATCTGTGAGACAAATTGGCAATGCGGTCAGAAAATATACCTTTTCCGGATCGAGAGTTTCTGGAGCTTTCCTGACCACTGCAGCAAGATAAGAACTCGGACAAGGCTTTCCGGAGGCGGAGACTACCATTACGATCCCCATTATATGGTAGCCATCGTTGAGTCCCACATCAGCAAGTCGGGCTGGTTCAACTAATAATGGCAAAATAAAATAAAAGATTTTGTGAATGGTAGTAGCGAAACCAGGTTAAAGATAAAGACAGGTAGTGGTAAAATTGCGGTTCAAGGGTTTTGGGGGGCAAAATATCCATTCAATATTGTTTACATAATGCCTTCAGAGGTTGAGATGACAATACTAACAACTTAAATTCGCCAAAAAACAGAATGCCCAAATGTTCAATGTTGAAGTGCATTCGCGATATCTATCCAGGCGAGATCGATATGATAATTTACCAATTATATCAATTAAATTCATAATTCTGATTAAATTCACAATTCAGATTTAATTCAATTCACAATTTAGAATAAATTCAATTCATAATTAAGACCAAGTTCAATTCATAATTCAGATCAAATCCGATTTATAATCTAGATTAAATTCAATTCATAATTCAGATCAAATAAAACAGGCATGTACCATACGATAACAGTAATACTTGCAACAAGAAGGTATCCTATATAATGTAGAATTCACTAAATGTCTTAGGCGTTTTGGATTTCTTTTAGACGAGCGGAATAAACAATTTTGATCTTCGCCTTCTTCTCTACCTCGGCTCTCTCCTTCTGTCAGTCTGTCTGTCTCTTTCTCTCTCTCTCTCTGCCCTCTTCTGTTATTCGACCGAAACGCAAATTTCTCTCGACTTTCGATCATTCATTATGTTTTTTAATCTTGTGACCTTCTTTTCTCAACCTGTCACACGTTTGATCCGCTATGATTTTCATGACGCCAAATTTTTGATTTCCCTCATATAAACTAATTTCTGTTTTGTCAAACAAACGTCAAATTATACAGTAGGCTTGCGGGTGCACCATGTGAGAGAGAGGGAGGATTAAGGAGTCCTGAAAAGGACTCTCGGTAATCTTTCTTGAGGGTTTGTAGTCCTGAAAAGGACTGTTGGTATAGTCTTGAAAAAGACTGTTGGTTATCTTTCTTAGCTATAGTTACTAAGGAGATCTATGAAACAAATTCAGAAGTTTACATATCAAAATATGAGATGTATGCAGGACTGCACAGCAACAGGAATACACTTGTATTTCGATGTCATAGGCCCTTTAAACTTGTTTTTATGGTTGTATGTTGTTGTCGGAATTTACCACTTCCTTTCCGATGATGCAAGTGGCCCTTAACCCATGCACTCAATACTGTGTGGGAGTATAGTTGCTGACTTGCGGTCAACTTCTTTTATGAGACAAATCCAAGCAAACGTTTCCATATGAAAATTCCGATAATAGTCTCTATGAAAAATGCTGAAATAATATTACTTAACGCCATTTTAGATTTAAGCAGACGTCGACACGATACATGATGATGAGAAAGCATTATGACAGTTAAAATAACGTTACCTTTTCAGTGATGAGATCTTTGATTGCTTCGTTGTGCGCAGTCGAAAGATTTATTATACCCTTGAAAAGAAAAAAAGAAAAATGGGTTAAAATCAAGCATAACCTTTGTGCTAATAATTCAAAATATATATGATTGTGGCATCCCGCCCCCCCCCCCCCCCCCCCCACCTCCCCCACTCCATCTAACGGAGGGATACCATGCGTGTTCCCAAAACCTCTGGCTCGTAACAAAAGAAAAAGGTCTACCCGTATTGACTTTACACACCGGACTTTTGCTGAAAGGGGGAGGGGGTGCTGGGAACACGTATATGCGTACCTAAAATAGCACTGAGTGGGGGGGGGGGGGGGGGGGGGGGGTCAAGAGAGCAAAATGTGGGCGAATTAACCCCTTGCCGAATAGGCAAATTTTTTAAGGAATAAGCAGCTAGCTAGTAAGGAATGAATCCGGGACGTACTATGAGTCTCTTCGATACTAATAAGGCGTATATATAGGCTTTACGGTAAACACAGTGGCCCGAATTCACAAAGGAGGTTTGTCGACAAACCTAGGTTTATGTGCGTCATATGACGCGTTTCAATACGTTTCAGACCAAGGTTCACACAAACCTTGGTCTGAAACGCGTTTTCCTTCTAAACCGCTTAGAGGCAATATGCAATACACCAGTTTACGGTTACATCAGTGCGCATGCGCAGACATGGGAGGCCATTTTAATACACCAGTTTACAGTTGTGTGCGCCATTTTAATTGGCGAGTAAACAAGGGCCAATGACCTAGAGGTCATGTATTTATGCGTAAATGAGGATTGCGCCCATGCAAATTATGATGAAATCACTGCCCTGCGCGCTGCGTTGTGCGCGCACATCATCATTTGCATGGGCGCAATCTTAATTTACGCATAAATACCACTGACCTCTAGGTCATTGGCTTTGTTTACTCGCCATTTAAAAATGGCGCCCATGTCTGCGCATGCGCACTGATACAACTGTAAACTGGTGTATTGGCTTTGAAAACAAAGCCAATGACCTAGAGGTAAATATTTATGCGTAAATTAAGATTTGCGCCCATGCAAATTTTGATGTGCGCGCACAAACGCAGCGCGTAGGCAGTGATGTCATCATAATTTGCATGGGCGCAATAATTTACGCACAAATACATGACCTCTAGGTCATTGGCTTTGTTTACTCGCCAATTAAAAGGGCGCCCCTAACCGTGAACTGGTGTATTGCGGTATACAAATTTTTCACGAAGTAAAGGTAATGAGGAAAATCGCATATAATTTCGGTTTGTTTGTTTTTTTGCATTTTTGGACATCATTCACTAACATCTTAAACCTCACAAAATTTCGAAACACAATAATATCTAATTATGTCACTATGACGATGACTTTAACAAGAAAATACCTAGTAAAGGATTTCCTGTTTTCACGAAGTGACGGCTAAGCACGCGCTGCGCACATCCCTTTCGATAAGTGCCCCCTTTTCTTCTCATCATTAAACGTGCCCCTAATTTCAAGCAAATAAGATCAATTTCCCCCAAAGCTCGCTCGCATTTATAGATGTTTTAATCATGTTACTTATTAAAGGTTCTTTTTAGTCTTCCGTTATGACAATGTGCTTATAACCCCATCAGGATTGGGTTTTTCCTCTTTATAAGATTTTTGCACTGGGACCTAACAACTCTTAAAATTAATCCTCGCTCCCTTTTCTCGCTCGCAAATGAATTTTCAGACCACCACACCCAACTGCAAAGTATGATGCTTAAGCAATATCGTATATATGATGTATAAAGAGAAACAAATAGTGATAATGTAATCACAATATAGGGGTATATACCAATGCCCAAAAATTGTACATTTTCGCTTTGAGATTTCCCTTTGAAGGTGCTCCTTTTCCCCAGAAAAGTGCCCTTTTTGTTGGTGCCCCCCCCCCCCCCACTTTGAAAGTCGCTCCGCCGCCCCTCTGCCGCCAAATAATCCGAACAAAAGAATCAACCGAGGGTAATCAACTTTTAAACGAATTTATCATGAGTCCTTGAAAAAATAATTAATACTGCTTGTCAAGTATAATTTAAGAGCAGCAAAGGCGAACGCGATTGTCGCTACAATTCAGAAATCGTTGCTTGGATTGCTTTTCTCTCAAAATTACCGTGAGATATCAAGCTACATAGAACTATATGATCGACAAAAAAAATATTGTCTTGAAAACAGTCAGAAAAATTAGAACTTGAATGAATAAAACATAATGCAAATGAATATTAAAGACTAGAATGAATAGGACACAAGTTCATTTTTACCATTTAAATCATCCAGTACCATCAGGATAATAAGAATCAGAATGATACCTATACTACAAGGCCTTAACGATAATAATAATGATAAGGATAATAATTACAATAACAAGTATAATAATTACAAAAATAACATTAGTAACACCACCAACCATAATAATAATTGTTGTCATTATTATTGTGATACCTGCTAATACTACTCCTACTACAGGAAGAAGGAGGGGAAGAGGAAGAATCTTATTGTTTATATTCTGTATTATCGAGGCATACAAATGCACAAGGAGGTAAGAGAGGGAAAGTAAGGCGATGAAGAGGAAGAGAGAGGGAGAGAGAACGAGAGGGGGTAGCCTATGGCCCGGGTTCAAATTCAGTTCTCTTTAATTTATTTGACCCAGTACTGATGATCATAATTGTATCTACCATGTGATTGCCATGTGTTACGCCACACCGAATAGCACCTCACATTTGTTTATTGTTGTAAAGAACTTATTGGCATGCACCCAGTAGATTTTCATCATGGTATGATCTTGTCATTGAAAACAAGATCAAACACATCATCATAATCTACAGAGTGCAACCAAAAATTTCTTAACAACAATTGAAATTTCTTTCAGGAAGTCTAACATTAAAAGCTGTTTTTGATTCAAAGAGCATCGTTCAGACGATGAACAAATAAGAATAATAATACAACGTCGTTAAGCGTGAGACCGTTCATTTCTATCTCTTCCCGCCAAATAATCCGAACAAAAGAATCAACCGAGGGTAAACAATTGTTAAACGAATGTATCATGAGTCTTTGAAAAATTAATTAATACTGCTTGTCAAATATTATCGAAGAGCAGTAACGTGAAAGAGTGGTGGTGATGCAGATTTTTCTTCTGCTTCCCCCTTCCAAACGTTTTTGCTCATTACTTTTTTTTCACTGCCCCTGGAAGGTGAGCCCCCTGGAATGTTTGCCCCCCCCCCCCCTCCCAATCCCAAACTGCTTCCGGCGCGCCTGCTCTCATGCATACAATTCTAATAATACTATTGACCAGCTTACCTCTTTGTTGTGATCTGCATCGTATTCATTGCTCAAAATCGCTATCATGATGTCTTTCAACTGAAAATTGAAAGAAGAACAACTCTCAACGCGCTCAGAAATGTCGCCTTCCGACGCCATGGCACAAGTTGTCCGGAAATATATTGGAGAAGAAAAACTAGTGAGGATTTTAATTAATTCAGTCTTCTTAAATAGAGTGAGAACAGTTTCCCCCGCAGGATAATAGTCTCTCAAGTATATGATTGAACTTTACAAACTTGATAATAAATTTTGTGATGGTCTCATATAAATCCGTACACCGAAAGGGTGACAAGCTGTTTTATTATGACTTTCAAAACTTGTATTATAATTATGTCACCATGCCATAAGATAGAGGAAAATTCACTATCGTTCTCCAGTACTTTATAAATAATTTCATTCCTGTAGAACATGTCTTTATTCATTATAATATGTTTTAATCATTAACCCTAATAAGGCCGGGGGGGCCATTATGCCCCCCCCCCCCCCCCTCCACGATTTTTCCGATTGCTCGAGAACGCATATGGATGGCGCCCCGCCGCTCGCTGACTTTTTTCTTTCGAATCTTGCGCAACTTTTAAAAAGATTTTTTTTGAAAATTGGACCTACGGTTACAAGGTCACGTGACCTTTTGTCTTTGCATGTCAGCCCGAAAATCGCTCATTTTCGTGATTTGTGTACAAAACATATGGAAAAGTCATTTTTCCTAAAAAAACAGATCAAACATGGGTTATTGGGTCTTGTTTAAAGTTTAGGTGGTTGTTTTGGGAGTCACAATAGTTGAATTGTAGTAAGAAATGAAATAAAACAACAAAAACAATGAAATACATAAGTTAAAAAACAATGAAATACATAAGAAATTATCAAAACAAGGGATAACATAAGGAATAAGCTGGCTCTTCCAATTTTTTTTGTCGTATTATTATTCAGAATGGTCTAATGAATATATGTAGTGAAAAAGAATGCTTAAATATGAATAATATATGATTTATGGGTAAAATGTGATTGTTATGACTTTATTTGCATAAATTACCATAAATATGCAAATGAGTGAATTTTTCATAAAATTGAAATTATCATATCATTCTATACACTTCACTTGACATGCGTGCAAATTTTCGCGGCGATCGGCCGCTTCGCGGCCGAGATCTTAAGGGGGGGGGGGGGGGCCATAATGCCCCCCCCCCGCCGTACTAAGACCTCAAATAGCCCGGCCTTTTTAGGGTTAAATGTATTAAAACGGCATTCATGACAATAGAGGTAAGCAATTTTAACCAATCAGCGAAGGTCCTGTTGGGCGTTTCCTCAGATTTTGCCTCAGATTTGCCACGCATAGCACTATTCGCCATTTTACGTTCAGCCGATCAACACGTTTATTTGCTCGCTTGTTACTTAGGGTATTAAGTGTTTTCACTTTTGCCCTTTTCGACATTTCTTTGTAGACTGGGTCTACTGACAGTGGCGGATCCAGGGGGGGGGGCGCCCCCCCCCCCCCCCCTTGGGAAAAATCACGTGATTTTTACCTTTTTGTTGTGGGGATGCCCCCCCCCCCTGGCGCTCAAGGGGGGGGGGGGGTGCAAGTTTTAAAAATTTCGATGACCAAAACAAAAAAATTAGCTCACTACTCCCCCCCCCCCCCCCCCAATGAGCGACTTTCGACCGGCGCGATTTTCAAATTTTCAGGAGCAAAAAAAAAATAGTGCTCACTACCCCCCCCCCCCCCCCCCCCCCCCCCCCCCCCGTAATTGTCCGTAATTAATCTCCTTTAATCTTAGGTACTTTAATCTTAGGTATTAACCACACGTCATATTGCCGACTTACGTACTTTTATTACTTTACTTATAAATAGTCACATGAAGGCAAGATTTTGTGACTGATTTCATTACTGCATTTGTATATATGTTGCTTTAATAAAAGGCCTAATTTTTGTACTGGTACACACCGCCTCATAAAAAGGCCTATACTTATATTTGGCATTGATGCACGTCGCTCCATTAAAGGGGCTAAACTTTGTTAAGTCATTTTAGGTTCGAAACCAGGACCATATAGTTCTTGTACCTCGGGGCAGTCTGCCTCAAGACAAGTAGACCACCATTTAAGGTTGTCATTATTGATTGTATATTTGTTACCTGTTTAAATATACAATGGATTATACCATTTAAATACCACAAAGTTTTCCTCGTCTGATTTCGCAATTTAAATTGATTGAGAAAGTGTTTGGGTGGTTTTGATTGATTGATTCCGTGATTGATTGTCGAAAAGTTGTTTTCTATGTGGTTCCACTAAGAGCGTTCCATAAGCAAATTTAACCCCCCCCCCCCCCCCCAAACACCAACTCAACGATAAAGGAGTTTACAGATAGCACATGGTACAAATGACCCCAAATATCCACAGATCTTTTACACATGGAGAAGTTCCACTTTGAGCATCTTAGAATAATATCTGCCAAAGTCCTAGATGTGCTTCATGAATACCTTTTGTTTGCCCTCTTGAAAAGAATACTTCCACCTGCGTATCTTAGAATGTACCGTTGGTGCATAAATGAATAATGTTACATAACTTTCATGAGCGCATATCCAGTATTCATCTCTGGTGGGTTTTACCTTTTTGGTACAAATGACCTTTATCTGCCCATGCGCAGATTGTATCTGTAAACTCCCTTATACTGTCGGTTGTTCCGATCTGCTGTATAACGTCTGGCTGGCTCCATGCACTGCCCACTTGTATGCTCTTTCGATAGATGCTTCTCCAATATATTTGCCCATCCAAGTGTAGTACCGACATCCAGCCAGTTCAATGTTATCATTATTCATTTATGCACAAGCAGTGCACTCCATGATACACAGGTGGAATTATTCTTTGAAAAGGGGAAACAAAGTCTATTAATGTAGCACCTCCATCGCTGTAGGAGTGATTATTTCAAAATGTACAAAGTGGGACGTACCTCTTCATGTTTTGAAAATCTGGATATCCGAGGTCATTGCAATAATGTGCTAACCGTGAACTGGTCTGACAGACTTCCTTTCAAACATGAGGGACTAATTTCTTTGTAGACAGGTGATCGAAAATTTTTAGATGATCGGCCTGATTACTTTTTCAATTATATTTATGTTTGACGTCTCTACGTCATGTTAAAGGTAAATTCAAAGAAGATCACAAATATGTCAACTAATGTATCACTAGAAACTGGTAAGCTAACAGATGGCCATCGTACAAGTTTTAGGTCAACTGCATTTCGGGTGATTTATGAAAATACAAATACAACCACCTCCATAGCAGCTGGGATATACGAGAGATTCGGCGGAAAAATAACGATGTTTTAATGACGTCACTATATGGACCAACACTGCCCAAGCAGACGACATCCCATAGAGAATGAACATAATTGCAAAGCTATTATTTCTCAAATTATAATGAGTTGAGTGTATATAAATGTAATGGCATGTCAAACCATTCAAAAGGGGATATGGCCCGATTCTGATAACTAAAAGCTTTTGCTTGTAAATACACAGGATAGGGGTTAATTAACAATCAAAGAAACCAGACTTTCAAATTGAAAAACCCCCGGAATGATATTAAGGACGGCATTTGTTCCCTCGTGAAACGCCGAACATACCCCGGTGTGTGCAGTTGAATATGCAATGGCGTCTTATTTTGTTTACAAGCGAAAGATTCCTTTATTTTTGTATCGCTGCATTTGTCATCAAAATAAAAACATGCGCGGGGTTTAGAGTGAGGCAATAGATTATGCATTTAGCCTGACAGTAATGAAGTAAGAGAAAGAACTCAAGAGAAGATGAAAACACAGGCACTGAAAATGTGTGAGATGTCATGGGACATCGTCTGCTTGTGCAAATCGTGTCCATACTGTGATCTCACACATCTCAGCAGCGTTCGGAGAGCTCTTCAGGTGCTATGCCGGGGCTGTATTTAAGCGTTTTGTAATTTATAACAATCATTACTTCGAATGTTTCCAAGCATTGAATTTTGATAACCGTGTCGAATCAAAGTTTCAACTCTGCAATAATGAAAATAAAGTTAGTTCTTAAAATCAATGAATATCTACTTTAAAGAAGTTAGTTTGAAATTAAATTTGTTGTAGTAGCTCTGCTCAGATACGGCGAAGTGATTTTTAATAGGATGATGACATGGTGTCAATGAATTTCGACAGCGTGGTGAGTTAGGTCATTATATGCTCTGATCTGGTGCAAGTCGGGCATGTACAGCCGGTCAAGAGAAAATGACATCTTGACCTGTGTAAGAAGCCTTAAAGAGCCACTCTAACCCAACTAACATAGCCTTTTAAAACATGAATACACCTCTACTTATTAATATTCCAGCCTCTGATTTTTCAGAAAATCTCTAAATTGACAAAACAATTATAAGAACCATCCATTTTTTACCGATCTCACGCTTGATGGGCTACGCCCCTCAAAAAAGGTAATACGGTCACGTGGCTTGATGACGCATTTGACGTCATTGCGGGAATGTCCGATTTGTATTGCCACAAACGTACTGGGATTATTTTATTTTTTTTGCATATTATTTTTTTTCGGATAAATGTCCTTTTCCCTCTAATTAATATCATAGTTTTCCCTTTTAAAGACATTTTAATGCCTAAATTACCCTCCTTTTCATCGGAGAGGCTCCCGCAGTGACGCCATATGCTATTGCGCAATACGGCTCCGAAACTGGGGGCCGTTTCTCGAAACCGTCATAACTACAAGATCAAGGACATCTCGCCACTGTCGCGCAACTTGTCAGCTAAGTGTTTCACAAAACCGTCTTTGCCAAGATGAGCGACAACTTCCGCGACAAGTGAGTTGTCACTGCTCCGAACCCGTCATATCTTTTGTGATTGATGTTAAGCGCCATCACAAGTCAGTTTGTTGCTATTCCATGGGCCGCGAAATGTAAGATTAGTTTCAATATCATTTTGAAAAAAATATAGACGAGTTCGGTACGTAATTCTCTGGGATGCTCGTTCTGTATAAAGCATGAATCCCTTAATTAGCATTGATCTACCACGAGGCTTATGCTCTTCACGTGTCTGTCATTTTAGTTCCAATAATATTTGATAGGTGACCTCATCATTGCCTTATTGGTCATATTTCATTGGCTATCTAGTATTTATTTCTATTCATCCTTGGGGAGGGGGTGGTTGAAACCGAATTAGTCGTGTACGTGTAGGCTTATGGATAGGCTTAAAAGATATATTGTGGACGTTTCTTAGAAATTTTGAAATTTAAGTCACATTTTCTTCTCCATTCAAACCATAATTATTGTAAGCCAACCAATTCAAGTACCCTTTTTAATTGAAAACAGCAATTAAACCTACACGTACATGTACATGGCTAATTCGGTTCAACTCCCCCCCCCCCCCCCCCCCCCTCCTCCCCTCCCCACCCAAATGATGAATAGAGATAGAGAGCCAATGAAATATGACCAATATAAGGCAATGAGGAGGTCACCTTTCGAATATTATTGGAGCTAAAATGACAGACAAGTGACGAGCATGAGCCTCGTGGTAGATCGATGCTAAGGGATTCGTGCTTTTTTAAGAATGAGCAGTAAAGTAAAGATCTGAGTAAGTAAAGATCTGGTGTCCCCGAGCTTTCATTAGGGACTTTTAGTTTGTACGACGACATATGGACTGCTACGCGTGACGTCCTTATAAGGCACTGGCAGTGCCTTAAAAGGATATTACAGTGCCTTATAAGGACATCACACGTAGCAGTCCACTATGTCGTCGTGCAAATCAAAAAGTCCCTATTGAGTTCACTCGATCTGCTCCCTAAAACGGTCCAACCCTGGTATCTCAACCCACCCCACGACACATATACGGGAACTTTTCATTCATTAGACTCATGCAAATGGTTTACCCTTTTTCTGTCGGTTCCACAAGAAAAGCGTTCACGCAAAACATTACAAACATCAAGCACATCACAATCATATATAAACTATTAAATCATATCACAGGCATCAACAACATATCACATAATACACAGTCAAAGCAATCACGTTGATTTCATCACTACACATAAGAGTCTGGAAATTTAGTCTATTACTATACAGTGCGTCCCAGAAAAAACGAAACAGAGAATTATCGATGTTTTATCATAACTTAATCATAATTATAATTAATAAATGACATATATTTGTAAAGCTTGGATCCTCCTCTTCCATTTGATGCAACTTAAATGATGCATATTCCACGCATGAGTGTTTAAAAACAATTTGAAGAGAGGCAACTAAAAAGTCATTTTTAGGGCGGTATCTGAATTTCAACGAGAAAATCACATTTCTAGAAAGTTCATTTTCTGCCCTTTCATATGACACCTCAATCCGGAAAAAATGAGCCAGGAATAACAAAGTTCTGTTGGTTTAAAGTAATGCTTGCATTTCCATAATTTGATTAAACGAATTCGTTTTCACTTGCTGCCTACCAACATGACATGGGACCAAGCGTTGAACGACATCAGTATGTCAGTCTCAAGGGCTCCTGAACCTCACACTGCTTGATTAAAATGATGCATAAATTCCACAAGGAATCAGACAAACAGGGTATCTTGTGGTCACAGAATCATCCCATGGATCGCCGACTTTCTAACGAACCCGCAGCAGAGAGTAAAGTACTAAAGCGCTATCTCGTCATGGAAGGAAGTAACATGTGGCGTTCCACAGGGAACAAAGATCGGCCCCTAGCCTTTCTAGCAGTCATCATTGACGCATGTACTGGAATCGACAGAGGTGCATATACATGATACACTGAATTACGTGGACGATCTTAGCATCGGGGAGATAAAGACCGTTAATGAGCCTTCTCATCAGTTCTGCAGGAAGCTGTCAGCGACCTGGTACAATGAGCTGACCAAAACTACTTTCACCTAGTAAATGCAGCTAAATGTAAACAACTCCAGATTTGCTTCAAGAGAAACAAACCAGCACCACCGGACAAATCTCTAGGCCCGAATATGTTTCGGATGTGGTCAATGAAACAAAAATCCTCGGTCTCTGGGTTCGAGATGACCTGAAATGGGACAAACAAGTTGAAGAAGTGTTGTTGAAGAGCAGGAAACGAGTACACATATTGAGCAGACTGAAGAAATTTCAAATACCACGAGAAAGTCCTACGTTTGACCCGCAGCTCTGGAATACGCAGCACCGGTGTGGCGCACCCTGGACTCACAGAGTATCGAACTTACACAATCACCCATCTGAGCAAAACCTCTCACAAAGTCCATTTAAATCTCACTTTTTTGTTTGTTTGTTTTTATTTCCTAAATCCACACAAACATACAAGTTTAAAAAACATACTTTATATTAACACAGTTCAAATGATAAGAAAGTAAGAAAATGTGTAATAGTATAGACAAACGGTTGGATAGCCCATTTCATGACCATTTTCAAAATGGTCCTGTTCTTCTATGGGCTCCAAAAGCAACAAAAAAACATATTAATTTACATCCTTTATCTATTTTCAATCATAGTAATTTACTTCATGTTTCCCGTCGGCATGGCCATCTGTTATTCATTCTGTACACGAAACAATTTCATTACTAATATCAAAAATAAATTCCCTTGAATATCATGCCACCGTTACGCAGATGACACAGAGATGTATTTGTCTTTCACATCTGGGGGGCCTTTCACAGAACTTGTCATCAGTGACAAATGACAGGTTTTGTTATAAGCTACTGAAATCCTTGCTTCGGATTGGTTATCAGCAGATTTGTCACTGATTGTTGTCATTTGTCATTGAAAAAAGGCTTTGTGAAACGGGCCCCTGATGTACTTGCTCAAGGGCAAAGTATATCAACCATAGAAGCACGTGGTGAATATATTCGTGGATGCGTGTGAAACAAAACAAACTCATGCTACAAAGCAGCAAATCAAACTGGATTATTGTTTATTGGCACTTCTAAACAGGTGTCCAAACTAAATTTCATTGGAATGTATGTCGAAAGTTTTGTTATAAACCACTATTTAGTGCAAGAAATCTAGGATTACTTTTGTTGATGAACATTTAATATGCAAGTTACAAATCACAAAATCTGCTAATAGATTGACAAATCACCAACATTAAATTAACATACCACATAATAGATGACATACGACGTATTCAATAGTATTTTGATCCGGTCGGTAATAAAAAGATTAACAGTTTATGCTTGCATGTCTAGTCAGTGATATTACTGTAACGGTTTATCGTATATGTATGGATTCCCTGACTCCCAGATGGGTCGACTGCAGCGGGTCCAAACACTGCGGCAAGACTGATTTGTGGTTGTTCCAAATAAATCATTTTCGTAACTTAATCAAACATATTGCCCAAATCTGTGTTAAGTGCCTCGTTACAAATTATTTCATTCACATCTGACGCATAATGTATTTCAATAGTCAGAATGCAAATTGCATACATTGATTGTTGCTAGGAAAGAACATATAAATTTAAACACATCAGGAACTCTTGCAGCGCAGTAGAATATATTTGCATAGTTTTCTGCGTGTTATAAATGTATGTTATTATTATGGTTATTATCTACATATAAAAAATATTTGATTGCAGCATGACAGTTATTTTTCAGGTCAATACCGTATAGAATTTGACCCCCGAAAATTGCAACAAAAGTTTTCTCAGCGGTGTCCGGTATTGTTGGACATCGGGAAGAACATACTAAAATCTACGAAAAATCGGACCCATTTTCAAAATGGCGTCCAATATGGCCGTAAATACTTTAAAAAATAGCCATAAATCATTATATATCCATCTTAGATGTAGTTGTGGTGTCTAAACCTAGGTTTTGGGAGTCGAAGAATTTAATTATACCACCGGGGTGCGTATTTTTTATTTACACGACAGCGAGGGGAAAAGCTCGATTAATTCCAATGAAACCGCTCGATCGCGGAGAGTCTAGTCTGTAGTACGTGGCCGAGGGCATGTATGTGCACGCTCTCTGTGCCATGGTGTCGCATATAATGTCATACTGCCGTCTCTATTTATTGCATAAGACATCTATCTATTTTGTTTTCTTGTTTTCCTTTTGAATTTGATGTCTTTCTTCGTTTCTTTCTCTAGATCTACATGTTAAGTACAATTCCCTTTATAACTGCACTGATAGGTACTCGTACTCCGACTCGGTCTAGTCTAGACTCTTCGCGATCGGTTTCATTGGAATTAATCGAGCTTTTCCCCTCGCTGCCGTGTAAATAAAAAATACGCCACCGGGATTATGGCTACCAGGAAACCTGAAAAATTCAAGATGGCGTCCAGAATGGCCGCCAGTCTCTTAAAATTGACCCAAAGACGGTGAGCACATCCGCAACTCTTCTTTCTGACAAAATTTAATCCATAAGGCGCTATACTATTTCCTAATGAGAAAGACAAAGTGTTCTGCATTTTACTGAATTTTTACTATTTCGGGGTTCGAAACTCCACCGTTGGAATGAATGTCGCTCCGTAGCAGAGAGATGGAAGGGAGGGGGACATTATAATCGTAGATGGAAATGTTGAATGTTTCGCCGAAGGACAGGTCAAAATGTTATTGTGCATGTTATGGGACGGGTTGATAAAAGATTGCACTGTCACACCCAAATTCACTCGAAAATATCATTCCCATTGCGTCTCGGCTCTAACTTAGTGGCGGTGTTACAGGGTGAAAGAAAACGGAACATGACGAAAGTGACCCAACTCAACTCGATGCCCTTGCTCTCTCGGATTTCATTCACAAAAACAAAAAAATTGCGCCTTCGCCCCCACGACACAAGTGCCCCTGGATCCACGCTACGCCACTGCTCTGTCTGAAGATTATTCCCTGATGCCTCAGTTTACATGATTGATGTTGTTCGTTTGGAATGTTGCACATGCCGCTTTAAGTCTCTTCATTCCTGGAAACAGGGAAAAAATATTGAAAACAAAAAACAATCCTGGATTATCTCGTTTCATTTTTTGTTCAAGTGAGCTTTCTTGATCCAATGGTTACAAATTCAAATATGTCGGGTAATCTGGATTCAAAATTTCCAGTTTAAATGTTTTGACTGTGAATATTGGTAATTCCAGGAGGCTGCAGACCACTCATCCACCCCTCCCCTCCCTAATCCTCGCCTCATACGCATAAGAATGATATTATACAGTTATTGACTGGCAGGGGGTGTAATATAACATTATTTGGACCGCTGAAGGGAGTTATATTTCCCAAGTGGTTATATTTTCCCGAAGCGCGCAGCGCTGAGGGAAAATATGGTCACGAGAGGAAATATAACTCCCTTCAGGTCCAAAGAATGTTATATACCCCCTGCCAGTCAATAACTGTTATATTAGATAGCCCTTTTTTGTGGGGGGGGGGGGTCCAAAAAAAAATTGCCCCAAATTTTTTTTTCCCCTTTTTTTTTCGGAAATTACGGAAAAATAATCTGTCGAGATAGTTCAAGAAAGAAAAAAAAACCTTACAAAAAAAAAAAAAAATTATACAAAAATTTGGGGGGGAAAAAAAAAAAAAAAAATCAAAAAAATAAATTCTTACCCAAAAAAGCATTTTTCGGGAAAAAAAAAAATTACCCAAAAAAGCATTTTTTGGGAAAAAAAGAAAATGTGGAAAAAATAATTTCAAGGGAAAAAAAAATTCATGAAAAAAAAATATTGACAAAATTAAATGACCCTCGGTAATGGTGTAACGTGTGTAATTGGTGACATACAGTCCTCAAGAGGGCGACATACACTGATTAAAAATATATTCATTTCACCGGCCGGTTAATATAACACCGAAAAGTGACCGGCCAGGAAAATATAACAATTTGGATCCTCGCAATTGATATCACGTGACGAGCTCTGGACCAATCACATCTCGGTATCTGTCTAAGCTATCTAATATTATAGTATTAATGACTGCTTTGAGAGAAATAGTTGTTTTATTACGCTCAAGGGAAGGTTAGAATTGTGCTATTCCCCGAGGCTTGCCGAGGGGAATAGCCCAATTGTAACCTTCCCGAGAGCGTATGAAAACAACTATTTCTCGAATATTAAAGCAGTCATTAATACTTTTATATGCCGAAAAAAAATAGACTAAAAAATAAAAAATAAAAAATATTTTTCAATTTTGTCGAAGACGGGATTCGAACTCTTGCGTACAACAAGAGGTGTATCGAAAACCAACCACTAGGCTATCGCGCGTCGTTAACTTGCTCGGCAGTTTTCTCCAATATATACATTAAAATGGATTGAAAACGGCTCTGCTGAGGGATGCTTCGCAAAAGCTCCATGAAACGCGGCCCTTCTTTTACTTTTGCAATGCATATTGGCACGAACTTAGATCAAGATCTATCGGCAGATGTTGTTTTTTTGTTTTTGAGAGTTTATTTTCGTCTTCATGTCAACAATGCAAGATAAAATTGCCCGGCCCCCCCACTCAGAGGTCGGAATGACCGCATGCGTGTTGCCAAAATGTCCGGTAAAGGGGTACTTTTCGTGCGACAAAGTCCGGCCCGAGAATTGTAAAAACAGGGGTGTATTTGACTTTTCACTCGGAGATTTCTTTAAAAAGGGGGTGTTTTTCTTTTTTTCTCTCATCTCTTTGGACTCCTGAGAAATTATTCCGAATTTAGGGGGGTACATTGAGCATTTTTCCTGATTAAGGGGGGGTCTCCAAGGCAGGAAAAGCCCATGAAAAGCCCGCGAAAGGGGGGTTCGGAAATGTTGGCAGTCCTCAGATAGGGGGTGCTTTCAAAAAGAGGGTACGAGCATATGCGTACCCTAAATAACACTGAGTGGGGGGGCCGGGTAAAATTGTCGGTAAGATCGATCGAGATTCAATTGTATTGAAATTACCGACCAATCCTTCGCACACATTACGGTATCCTCCATCGCTCAAACCATTTTTTAACATGTAAACCTATGGGGTAACCATGGAGTAACCATGGTTATTAAAAATATTGAAATGTTTTATGCATGGTTACCGAGAATTTTACAGGAACAGTTGAAGTTTATGAATGCAATTCGACCAATCAGATGGCTGGATTTCTTAAGTGAGGTATATAACAAGGAATATTTACACTCTAATAAAAAATGCAAATAGTATTTCATCATTACCTTCGATGAGTTTGCATTTCGGCAGGGCATGGACGAGTCTAATCCAGCCGAATTCATTGTAATAGAAGGCCGCCCCTGGTGCGAGACCGAGACCGTGGTCAAGACAGTGGAGAGCAAACTGCTTCTCGGTTTGTTTGCTTGCATTCGTGATGATCTGCGTGCATGAAAGGAGGAAGAATAGCCTGTCAAAGAGTTGTCCCGACATTTGATCCGGGCTTTATTTAAAAAAAGAGTCATATCTTAGTCACACCGACAAAACCGACAACAGACCGACAGCACGAAAATATTACATTATTTTCGTCCATGGCCAAGAATCCGTCGGTTTGGAGTCGGTCTGAGGTCGGTTTGGCGGTGTGACTGAGGTATGAGAGTAAAAATTCTGATTGGATTTAAAGGATAGATTCAGGGTCAGCTTTAGGGTTAGGTTTTAGGCATTGTGTTAGGTCCAGTGTTGAATGTTGAAATAAAGAATTAAGTAAACTAAGTTAGGTTGAAATAAGGCATTAGTAAAAAAAAAAAAAAAAAAAAAAAAAAAAAAATAATAATAATAATAATAATAAAATAAAATATTTAAAAAAATGACCACGGAGCAATCGCCACCGGAAAATAATTAGTAAAGCCGGCATGGTTATTGAAAGATTGGTTGCTTACAGTTAAATCGAATTGAGCAATAAAAGAAAAAAAAAATGTTTTCATCATATAACGAGTGAATGTAGATTTCAAACAAACATTATCATTATCGAAATTGTAAAAACCTAAATTCGTATCTATATTGCTGTCTCTCTTAAACAAATGATGATAGTATTCCTTTAATGATTTCTAGTAATTAAATCAATCTTCATCGAGAAATAGTTTTCCGCCAATAAAATATAAAGAAATAAAAGCTACAACATAACTCTGAGGTAGGAGTAGTAGTGCCCAGTTGCAAATATAAAATAAAATCTATGGCAATGCATGAATTAATACTAAAATATCTTTAAAAAAAGACCTTTTTATCTTAATAAAAATCTCTTTGAAGCTTGAAAAAAGTTCAACCTGAGTCCTGTATCGTCCATTTATGATGCTTTCTATATTAAGCTGTGAAGTTTTATATAATGATTTTCCCATGAGACTAGAATAATCCATTAGTATAGAGCATAATATACCCACCTTTCTAAAGTCGGCCCATATGAATAACCCTGCACTGGGTGTCACAAATGGCACATCAAGCTCTTTCAGAGTTTCCATTACGATAGTTGCCGATTCCATCAACATCTTATTGTGAATTGGAAGGTACATCTTCAACCATTCTAAGTAAAAAACAATATATAAATATTTATGGACACATATATACATATAAACATATATATGTATATTTACACACACATATATATACATATTCATATACTGTATATGTATATATAGCTATATAATTATGATCAATAACTCCAAGCTAAAATACTGAAATAAAATCCATTATCCACGGATTAAAATTCCACCTCTGCTACAGAGACTCCATACGATAGAGAGTCAGGTGAATTTGGTGTCAATTTAGTACATTTAATTCAATATTAATATATCTATTATTATCATCATTATTGTTGTTATCATTATCATAATTATCTTTATCATTATTATTATTGTCACATGGAAAATAATAACTATACAATGCATAAGAGCCCTGCAAAACAAGAATACAGAAACTTCGCACGCAAGATGATACAACTCGAGACCCAATTCAATTTGCCGAATATCTGAATGATTATTTTGTATGAATTAGTCCCACTCTTTCTGGAGCTATGTAACCCCCGAGGATAGAATTTCACTCTTTTCTTCAAAATGCCTATTTTTCACCCCAGTGCAAGAAACAAAGATAATTGACACAGTAAACAATCTACCACTTAAAAAGAGTCCTGGTCATGATGGAATCACGAACAGTATTTTGAAACATGTAATCTTAAAAATTGTCATCCCATTAACTCATATTTTTAACTTATCGCTTATAAATGGTGTCGTTTCCTCACACATGAAGAAAGCATTAATCTATTTGCAGATGACACTATCATATTTTTATCTCCAACTTTTTCTAGATGCTGTGAACTATGAACTTACTTTAATTTATGAATGGATTCAGGCAAACAAACTCTCCTTGAATACTACCAAAACCAATTACAAGTTATTT
The DNA here is from genome assembly GCA_035222895.1 of Strongylocentrotus droebachiensis. Classification (NCBI taxonomy): domain Eukaryota; kingdom Metazoa; phylum Echinodermata; class Echinoidea; order Camarodonta; family Strongylocentrotidae; genus Strongylocentrotus; species Strongylocentrotus droebachiensis. Next base: position 19,731 of record JAVYIG010014491.1, on the reverse strand, counting down.
AGCAATATTATTGACTCAGTATTCCTTTAAAGGATTTTTGATTAGTTACATAAGACTCTTTGAGAGTATTTAGTTAGTTCTTCTACACAATGATTATTATCGTGTATTTTTAAACTTCACTTGCAGATCTTCAAGCTTCTTCAGACTTTCGACATAGCTGGCGCTCTTGCTAATTGATTGTTTTAAAATCATTTATTTTTTGTTCTAAATGATACATTACCATACAGTCGAATCTCATCGGAGGTCTTTTAATTGTATTATAGGTGTATACAAAGATGTAAATACGTAAAATGACACTTCTTTACCTTTGTCCTCAAGTAGTTTTGCCAAAGCTATTTGAATGAAACTTGGAATCTGGTAGAAATCGACTAAATGTCCTAGGCCAGCTAAAACTCGAGGATTCCATGAATATACGGCTCCGAATGGAGAACCTGGCATTCCAAAATCCTGTAAAAAAAAAACAATCAGATAAATGAATAAATAGATAATCAGGATTGGTGAAGAATACAATTATTTTTTGTTTCATTGGACAAATAAGAGGTAGGAAATATGTGATATATATTTAGGGAAAACGTAGGTATGTAGGGCCTACACAAGGGCGGACCCGGGCTTTACAGAAAGGGCCGGGATTGGGCCATGGCCTTCTGGGGCATGATCATAATTACCAAGCCCCTCGGAGAGGAATAAAAGTTGCATGCACACACTTTCTTAGCAGTCGGATTTTAACAAACTATCAAACCATGAATATGGATGGTAAAATTGTTAACCTTTGCCATTCCCCATAGGACATGTGTCTTTGTCTTGTCTGGTAGATCATCTGCATGCAAGGTGAATATACTAGAACTTTCTACAGACTCGTCATAGATACTAGCACCATAGATCTCATCAAGCACACAATGTAGATCATGCCTGTAAATGAGAAATATATAACAACAGTTTAATATATATATATATATTTGCAGTCTGTATCATATCAAAGGCATCGTTTAACAACGTTAAATCTGAGATGCACGGCCCTACGTGTTATCAGTGTATGTGATGTGATGTAATATTGAAGCCCTAAAAAATAGCGCTTCAAAATGATCAAGAAGTGACTCAAAAAAGTAAAAATCTTTGAGTGACCGGTTTTACAATACTCATTTTTTCCCAATAGACTGTAGTGTTATGAAAACCGTTAGGCAAACGCAAAATTTGGTTTCGATTCCCAATCATAAATATCTTGATAATCAGACAGGAGATCGGCTTGTAATTATATCATTGCAGCATGAGCTAAATCCAGGATCGGCTTGTTATATCATTGCAGCACGAGCTTAATCCAGGATTTTGTTTCAGAATCTGAGACAAAGTTACCGGATCCCTTTAAAAATGAATGATAAAGAAATTTTTCGTTGGTTGAAGTATTCGCTACATGTATTTTAAAGGTAATACAAAGTTTTGGGAAATTTTGAAAATTGGGTGGATAGTGAATCTTTACAATTTTGATATATTTGGATGCCCCTGTGGGTGTATTATAAGCGCTAAAAAAATTAGCCCCTAAAACACTTCTGTTTTCGAGAAAAATTGAATATAACAATTTACCGGTGCTCCCGGTAAATTTTGATAAATTTCAAATAGCGTCTATGGCCGTACAATGGTAGCTGCGACCATGAAAATCTCAGAATATGTAGTTGTGATATATAATATCCAAACGGGAATAGCTAATCGGTCGATTTTAGTCGAGAAACATTGTTTCATAGCTAAATTAATATCTTGACCTTGAGAGGGAGCTATACAACTTAAAGAGTTTATTATTTATAATTTCATAACTTTAGACTCGATTTCAACCGCGACAACGATCAATGAATATTGTAGGAATGCATAATGCTTCCAATATGTCAATTTGAACCAAATTCATGACCCCATACCAAAACTTTGTAATACCTTTAAGCTTCTACCAACCTACTCAATTTTAAGGTTGGTGGAAGTTTAAAAGTACACACGTGATTCAAGCCGCCGAAGATGGCGTTATCAACGAACTCATAATTATGCTACGCAGCCCGCCCGCCCAGCCTATATTTTTTTCGCCAGGCGTCCTAATTTAATGATCACGCCATCTTCAGCTGGTAGCAAGTAAGTAGGGGGAAGTAGCGTTGGTGTGGAGGAAATCTATATTAAATAGGCCAGATTCTGGACGAGGGTATGGTGTGAATATTCAGAAACATACTCTCTGCTTGAATTTAGTGCGAATATAATCCATTTTATACATCTTGTTATACCACAAGGTAATCTCTTCTATCCTATCCTATTCTGTCTTTCCTCTTTTATCCTATCATATTCTATTATACAATGTATTATAATTATTCTATATTCCACATTACAAAGAATCTTGCGCTACGATTGGTCAAAAGTAAATCACTTGATGAAAGATACAAGAAAGTGCGTTGCACTGTGTAGATAGTACACTCTAAATTACAGGGATTTAAATTTAAATCTATAGGATTTATTTTTAAATCTTTCATGTACTGTAGGTAGGGACCAATCGATGTGGATTTAAAATTAATCTTCGCTAGGATTAAAAAGTTTTAATCTGTAAAGGATTAAAAAATAAGTTCAAAAGATTTATATTATAAATCTTTCTAGATTAAAATTAACCCTGATAAAGATTTAAAAGCAATCCTTTTTGGGACTTCTTTTTTTTAAATCCTCATAAGGATTTAAATTATAGTATCTCCATTCTAGATATGCTGAAGCAATGAAATTGAATACTAAACACTCCAAAATCAAAGTTTGGTAAGTTTGATTTATTAATATCATTGAATCTCAAATATATACATAACAAAACGTTTCAAAATGAAAAATACACAATTTGCACTACATTTTTTTGGCAAACTTGGTCTCAAAAAATGCGAGACATTACCGTTATACGGCAGTCGTGGATTTTGTACAGGGGGGTCAAAATGACCCCCCTCCCCCAGTCAGACAAGGGTTAAAGCTCAATTCTAGTTCTGGTAGTGAAAGGTAAATGGGAATGAATGTTATCATATATGTCCTCATATTATTCCATTCATATATAAATATACCTGTGCGAAATATTGTTATGGTCTATGCATGATTGCCAACGAATTTAGTGTAAATATCTGGTGGGTTTGATGAAACCAAGGTTACTATTTGGTAAGCTATTCAGCAAGTGCTGTGGGCAAGGCAAATCACTGCGGTTCGGTGCGAATAGCGGGCATGCAGCTCGTTCATTTGTTTTGCGTGTGGTCGGCGCCAAGTGGTAAAAGGCACTGGCCCAGATCGAAATGATTTCTCAGTGCTATTGCTGATCAAATTCGGTCTTAGAATATATTTGGTGGCAAATCCTTTTGTTCACTGGGGTTTATTGAGAAAATCTTCCATATCATTGTAAAATGGAAGCAAAATACAACATTTTTTTTCTGTTTCCCAAAACTTGAATTGAGCTTTAAAGAGATGAATGGCTTGAAAAATTGTACAGTGTATATACATGAAATATCATGGTAAATAGAGACCTAAAGAAGCAACCAGATACAGGTATGTTTAGATTTACTAGTATACATTGGCAGAAATATTACGAATAAGTATACAGAGGCAAAACAGGTACCATTTCTAATACAACACTGCAAAAAGACAGAACACTTTAACATTTTAAAGCATTTTACCCACATTTTGTGGTTTGGCTCAATAACTTTTGATACAGAGCCCTGAAAAATATATCAGATGCATGACCAGAAAGAGCAAAAATTTCGGCTCACAGTGTATCTGTGTTTAATGCGTTACCACAAGGTGTTTTACACCAGGAATTTAAAAAGGAAATTAAGCATGAAAACCCTTGAATTGGCAATGTTTTGAAAAGTTCAAAATCAGTGTTTTTCAATGCAAATTGGTAATATTTTTACTGTGAAACATAGTATTAATCTTTGTACATTTATTTCAGATACATGATTTTTTGTTTCAAGTATATAGTAATAAAAGAAAAATACCCGTATAATGCGCTGAATAACACTCATACAGCGCATTATACGGAAGCAGCACAATTTACCCACAATTACGGAAGTGCCAGTCAGAGGTCATCACCATTGTGTAGACATCGTGAAATTCACACGGTACACGTGAAAACTCAGAAAAGGGAGCTGAGCTGTCTCGGTCTGGTAAGAAAATTGCTCTTATTTTGTTATTTTCAGATCCGATTTTGAAATTAAGGCGGTAATTAAGACCAAAACTACGACAAAATTTATCAAAGCCACTGTCCAATATTGGTCGGGTCCCGGAAAGTGTGATTTTGGACACATTTTTGATGTTGTTTACCTACCTCTCCATGGGGCCCTATGGGAGCAAGTTAAGGCTCTCTCGAATAATATCATTAAAAAAACATTTCGAGAGAGCCCTTATTCCTTAAGGCTATCTACATGTACGTTATCTTCTGATTCATCGGCCATCGTGTTCGATGATGCTGCAGCTGATAAATAAAAGGGAAAAGACAATCATATTAAGTTCATGACCACAAGAATGCTTGTAACAAAAGAATCCTTATCACTTCTTCAACACGTAGATCCAGATCGACAAATCTATCATTTTCATGGCCTCTTATACTTTTTTACACTTTAAAAATTGCAATCACTATCTAAATGTCAGCCATTCTAGTAGACCCTATTCCATTATCAATTATAGGATCTAAAAAGTCTATTCATATTTCATGAGACATAAATCTCATATTACTGTACATTTCTACCTAAAAGTAAAACACGAGTGTTAAGCAGCTTAAAAGGCAATCAGTCTACTTAAAATGCACACACATTTGAACATACGGGACTAGATCTAGGCCTACATTTACTAAAGTTGGATATAGGCCCGCTCTCATTACGTCGTATTATCAGCTTTATTATTCATAAAAATGAATAAGCACAAACTTTGGTTTCTTACCGTACAAATGATACCGGATTGGAAGAAAATCACTGCAGAATAGCGGACTATGTACAAGATTATGATGTTGATTCGATAAGAATCCCGTTGTTTGCAACAGGACAGCTGATCACGGCGAAGGTGAACATGTACTAGAATTATGTCCCGGCATGCTTTGCGATGAAACAACCGTGAAGGAACGTATTCCCGCTCGCATGATGTCACATGTCATGTGACAAAATCTTATCGCCAGGATTGGTCAACTTTTTTTAATCTTTTGGGATTGAAAAAAATATATTTGAAACTCGGATTAAGAACCAGTTTAGCAATCTTTTAAGATTAAAAATCAATCTTTATGGATTTAATTTCATTCAAATCCGGCTTAAGATTTAAATTTTAAATCCCTGTAATTTAGAGTGTATTACTATCTACACAGTGCAACGAGCTATCTACACAGTGCAACGCACTTTCTTGTATACGTTGCGTATACGTACGTACGTAAGTACTGCATGCACTGTACGTATGGTACACCGTTTGCTAGCTTTTAAAGGTAGGCTTTACTACTTCAGCAAGAAGGAATTAGACCGCCCAGCGAGCCAGCGAGGTCACTGTGACAGGTGGCTATCTCATTAACTCAGCTCTCATTTAACATAAGAAAAAGAGGATCATGGGGGACCAACAGGCACCGATTGGGGAAGTTTTCTATATAGAGGGAGCAAGTAGCTACAAGTAGGACAGTGTGCCTTTAATTGACGATTTGTTTCTCTAAAATGACGGAAAAGGTGAAATGTTTCCGATATGGAATATAAAGCAAATAATCACCTTTTGGTTTCAGGCGATGGCAAACTATCACTTCCTCGGCGATCAGAATGTATACGCTATCTTTCCTCAGCTTCGCTTCGGAAAGATAGCTACATCCAGATCGCCTCGGAAGTGTTTGTCCCATCACCATCATCAACGGTAATTATTTGCTAACTATCCGTTCCTAACTTATCCTATCCTATTCTATTTTATTATTCTTCTGCATTGCAGCTATATATCGTATCTCAGTCGAAAACATACCTTTTGCAAAATGTGAGGTATTCCAAAACTTGTTGTTTGGTGTACACGGTTCCATACGGATTGACAGGATTGACCAGCAAAAGAGCTCTGACGTTATGTCCCTAATAATAATAATAATGATAATAGTAATGATAATAGTGATAATAATGATAATAGTGATAATAATGATAATGATGATAATAGTAATGATAATAGTGATAATAATGATAATGATGATAATAGTAATATATAGTAATAGTAATAATAATTATGATAATACTAATAATGATAATAAGAAGAAGGAGAGGAAGAAGAAGGGGAAGAAGAAAAAGAAGAAGAAGAAGATAAATAAGAAGAAGAGGAAGAAGAATAATGATTGATAAAAATAATAATAGTGATAATAATGATAATAATAATTATGATAATAATATTAAAAGTTGGTTCTGTATAGCGATCTTGCCCGTCAAACTTTACACTCTCGGCGCTCCACACTTATTGCCCCGGCTATAAGCATGGCTGCCATAATGGAGCTCCAGGATTTCAAGGAAAAATTCCCGGCCAGGAACCCATTTACCTCACCTGGGTCAAGTGTGAAAAGTGTCGATTAATGTTTGTCAAAGGACATTTGTACCGCGGCAGGACTCTAACCAAGAACCATATGAACCACCGTCATGCAACGTATCCATTAGACCACGACAAGTCTACACCAGTATCATGATAGAAATATGTTTATGGGTATCTAAATATGCTACAAACATTATAAATTAGAATTAGAACCGATTGTCGTTCTCACGGGAAATCTGCCGCGTGGACTGTAGCCATTGTCCGGACACCTACCCCCTGGACATCCACCCCCGGATAACCACCCCCAGTCAACTGCCCCCTAGGACAACTACCCCTAGGTCAACCACCCTCTAGGACGACTACCACCAGGACAACTACCCCCTAGGACAACTACCCCCGACAGCTAACCCCCGAACAACTACCCCCCTGGACAACTACTCCAAGGACAACTACCCCCGGACAATTACCCCCAGACAACTACCCCCAGACAATTATCCCCTATAGGACAACTACCCCCAGAACAACTACCCCAGAGACAACTACCCCCTAGGATAGTTGTCATAGGGGGTAGTTGTCCTAGAGGATGGTTGTCGTAGGGGTAGTTGTCCTAGGGGGTAGCTGTCCTTGGGGGTAGTTGACTGGGGGTAATTATCCGGGGTGGATGTCCAGGGGGTAGGTGTCTTATAAAACCCTTGTACATACCTCCTGTTTTGCTTTTTCCAACGCTGACTCAAGAAGAGGAACAGTCAGTTCAAACGCTTCTCGTCCATCTAGTTCTTCCTTCAATATGAAAGAGAAAACAAATCCCTTTTAAAATTTATCTCAATGGGTCCTGAACTTATTTAAAAGTCTAGAAGAGTTTGGTTAAAAGTGAAAAACACAAGTTTCTCGATCTCACATCTTGAAGAAAGAGTAACCAGGAGCCCGCTAAAAGCCGGGACTGGGGTGCGATGATATTTAACATTCTGTTAGCAATCTGGATTCATTTGAGAAATTTTCTTTGGTTGGCAAAATAGCAAAATATGATATATTTTCTCTTTTTTCCACCTTAGTGAAACTTGAAGAAAAAAATGCAGACTCACCTTGCTGCTAAGATACACTGGATAGGTCTTCGCTCCATACTGGAACAGAAGGTCACGTGGTATAGCTCCATACATAGGAGCAGGAGTCAAAATGGTGTCTGCAGTAGTTTGTAAAGGCAAGTGTGAAAATGAAAACATTTCAATCGTAATGACTACAAAGGATAGGTATGAGATCTTCAAGTTAAAGATAAACTTAAAGATAAAGTCATGCGATTGTATTGTGAAAGAAACCGTGTGGAATCAATCATTTTAAAAAATGGATAATGTAGCAGATAAGTATTGATGTGTTCTGCAAGGATGAAGAATAATCAAAATGATAAAACATTTTGCCCAGTCTTGGGAAAAGTAACAAGCTCTAAACACAGAAAGATGTATATGGGAGTACACAAACAGGCATAAAAATGTGGTCATCATATCTGCTTTTTGCCTTTTCTTACAAGGACCTTAAATTGAGAAGGGGACTCAAAGCAGTTCATACGTATATAGTCCCCCCCCCCCCCACCTCTATTCTGTGTTTCAGGGGGGTGATTATTATGGCCGGGACGTTTAAGAAACTTATTCTGGGGGGGGGGGGGGTCATGTCGGGAAAATGTGCCCGGATTAATAACATTTTAATTGCAGTACCCCTATTTCCCCTCTGACAGTCCTTGATCTGCCCTAATATGAATTCGAGATTTTATTTGGAAACAGTCATTCTTTACAAGTGACAGGAACGGTTGTTGTGCTATCAGATTTGTATTGGAATCCCGTAGAATTGTAAGTGCTGTATTTCAGATATTGGAGAACGAATAATATAAGTGAGAAGCATAAAGTAAATATATATACCTCCATTATCACATAAAACGTAAGCCATCGCACTCAGTGCAGACGTCACTCCATTCAGAACTATGAACTATACGAATGAGAATAAGAAACACCAAACTTTGCAATCCACTATGTGCATATGTGAAGGAGATGTTGACTTTAGATTAGAGACGTTAAATAATAATAATAATAGCTTACATTTATAATGCGCCTAATACTTTGTTTCTAGGCGCGGAACATATTATTACCCCGGTCATCGGATTCAGGCTTACCCGCACACAAGGTATGCACATTCTCCACTCCCTGGGGAGCATTCCAGCCAGTCGCAATTTTACAAGCGCCTTTGCTAATCAAACCACATTAGCTTTCGCATCCTACCGGGTACCCATTTTAACACCTGGGTGGAGAGTGGCAAATGTAGATCAATGTCTTGCCAAAGGACATTAGTGCCGCGGCGGGACTTGAACCGCGGACCTTGTGATCCACAGTCCGGTGACATATCCACTCGACCACGACACCTCTAATAACTGACCCTCGTGCGTACAGGCCTTCCATTTTAGTTCAATTAGGCCTAAAATAATTTTTTTTTTTGTATTGCCCTTTGCGACCAACCCAAAAATCTGAAAATCTATGGTCGGCATTTTTTTTTCAACCGTTTTTTTAGATTTTTTGTTATTAATGAATAAAAAAATATGTATTTTGTTTGTTTAAATGAGATATAAATGCATAAAATCAAATTAATTCAAAATTCTCACTCGTGCACACAATAGATGATCATGAGGTGAAAAGGATATCAATGGAATGATGACGTTGAAACACATGTTTAAAAGCATTAAAAAATGAGAAATATCAGCCAAAAGAGGGCGGGAAAAAAAAGAAGAAACAAAAAAACATTCAAATCTGAAAAATATCGGCCCAAAGAGGGCGACAAAAAAAAAGTTTAAAAAACCAAAACTTTTCGACCGACCGACCGATTGACCGACCCATGTTTTGGCACCCAAAGGGCAATACAACAAGTTTTTATTTAGGCCTTACGCGATTGGCACATTTAATAAAGATGACGTGCGAAAAAGTGTTGCTGAACAGTAGTGGGCGTTGTAGACAAAGTCTGGTTCTGGACACCTAGGGTAGCTGTCTGGGATAGTTGTCCGGGGGTAGTTGTTCTGGAGGGTGGTTGTCCTATATGGTGTAGTTAACTGGGGGTAATCATCCTAGAGGGTAATTGTCCCGGGGGTAGTCGTCCTAGAGGGTGGTTACCCTAGTGGGTAGTTGTCCTAAATGGTACGTGGTTATCCTAGGTGTGGTGATCCGGGGTGATTGTCCAGGGGGTAAGTGTCCGGATACGGTTGTTCACACCATAATTATGCACATTACACATAACATAAGAGCTACAGGGAAGAACATAATGAATAGACATGCAAGGTCACCATTCAATAAAACCTTTACTTTGTTCAGTGATTAAAGTTTTTCGAATCGGATGACTCTGCAAAAGCAGGGGTACCCTGAACAGAAGGAGTGGTATATACACGAAGAGAGTCTTATTCAACTTGACGGTAATGGTGTCCACTCAGTGTACATAGAACAGAAGTAACAAAATAGTTCACATCTTCTCCAAATGAATACACAAGACTGGAGCAATAAAAACCTCTCAAACTTTTCCAGTAAGGTCTTAATATCCAAAGTCGCTCGGCAAATCATAACGCGAGAAAACACACGATATATTCTCAATACATTGATGATATTTGCAATAATGACAACAATGATAACAAATATGATACTGTTGCTACTAACTAATTCTACCACTAGGAGGAAGAAGGAGAAGATGAAGAAAGGGAAGAAGAAGGAAAAGAAGAAGGGGAAGAAAAAGGGGAAGAAGAGGAATTATTTTTTTTATTTTTCTATTCTTTAAATTAGTACTCAAACCCCGAACTGATAATCATTTATTTGCCATGTGATTGCCATTTGACGCTACATGAAAATAGTACCCGGTGTCGTTATACATGTAGTCATCAAAATATTCAAATAGCATTATATAGAGACGCTGAACAAATAAGAATAATGAAACATCATCGTTTAAAGGGAAATTACACCCTGATATTTAATTTGGTTTAGGACACCTACCCCCTGGACATCCACCCCAGTCAACTACCCCCTAGAACAACTACCCCTAGGGCAACCATCCTCTAGGATGACTACCCCCTGGGACAACTTCCCCCCGGACAAATACCCACCGGACAACTATCCTCTAGGACAACTACCCCCGGACAACTATCATAGGGGTAATTCTCCGGGGGTAGTTGTCCTAGGGGGTAGTAATTGTCTGGGGGGTAGTTGTCCGGCGGGTAGTTGTTCTAGATGGTAGTTGTCCTAGGTGGTAGTTGTATAGGGGGTAGTTGTCCGGTGGTAGTTGTCCCGGGGGAAGTCGTCCTAGAGGGTGGTTGCCTTACGGGGTAGTTGTCCTAGGGGGAAGTTGCATGACTGGGGGTGGTTAACCGGGTGGTGGATGTCCAGGGCTAGGTGTCCGAATACGATTTAATTGGTTTTAATAGAAGCAGAAAAATTTAAGAAACAGTTCAGTGAAGGTTTGAGAAAAATCGTACAACAATACAAAAAAATTCTAAATCATGAAAATCATGGAATCTGTGAGACAAATTGGCAATGCGGTCAGAAAATATACCTTTTCCGGATCGAGAGTTTCTGGAGCTTTCTGACCACTGCAGCAAGATAAGAACTCGGATAAGGCTTTCCGGAGGCGGAGACTACCATTACGATCCCCATTATATGGTAGCATCGTTGAGTCCCACATCAGCAAGTCGGGCTGGTTCAACTAATAATGGGCAAAATAAAATAAAAGATTTTGTGAATGGTAGTAGCGAAACCAGGTTAAAGATAAAGACAGGTAGTGGTAAAATTGCGGTTCAAGGGTTTTGGGGGGCAAAATATCCATTCAATATTGTTTACATAATGCCTTTAGAGGTTGAGATGACAATACTACAACTTAAATTCGCCAAAAAACAGAAATGCCCAAATGTTCAATGTTGAAGTGCATTCGCGATATCTATCCAGGCCAGATCGATATAATAATTTACCAATTATATCAATTAAATTCATAATTCTGATTAAATTCACAATTCAGATTTAATTCAATTCACAATTTAGAATAAATTCAATTCATAATTAAGACCAAGTTCAATTCATAATTCAGATCAAATCCGATTTATAATCTAGATTAAATTCAATTCATAATTCAGATCAAATAAAACAGGCATGTACCATACGATAACAGTAATACTTGAAACAAGAAGGTATCCTATATAATGTAGAATTCACTAAATGTCTTAGGCGTTTTGGATTTCTTTTAGACGAGCGGAATAAACAATTTTGATCTTCGCCTTCTTCTCTACCTCGGCTCTCTCCTTCTGTCAGTCTGTCTGTCTCTTTCTCTCTCTCTCTCTGCCCTCTTCTGTTATTCGACCGAAACGCAAATTTCTCTCGACTTTCGATCATTCATTATGTTTTTTAATCTTGTGACCTTCTTTTCTCAACCTGTCACACGTTTGATCCGCTATGATTTTCATGACGCCAAATTTTTTATTTCCCTCATATAAACTAATTTCTGTTTTGTCAAACAAACGTCAAATTATACAGTAGGCTTGCGGGTGCACCATGTGAGAGAGAGGGAGGATTAAGGAGTCCTGAAAAGGACTCTCGGTAATCTTTCTTGAGGGTTTGTAGTCCTGAAAAGGACTGTTGGTATAGTCTTGAAAAAGACTGTTGGTTATCTTTCTTAGCTTATAGTTACTAATACCCTTTTCTAACTGCACCGATTTTCATCGGATGCATCCGGACGCATCCGATGAAAGTGGCAGTTAGAAAGCAACAGAGGAGAAAAAGGCGATTAAATAGCCGATGAAAAGAAGAGAAATAGGCGATTAAATTCTCCTGCTCAAGAGCAGGAGAAATTCTCATTCTATCGGTGTGACACCGATGAAACGTGCAGTTAGAAAACGTTCGGGAGAAAAAGGCGATTAAAACAGCGATTAAAATGGTCAAAGGTCGCAGTGTACGCGCGCTTTATCGTAACCAGCTGTGTTTGTTGACTTATGGTTGAACATGCTGCATGCTAGCTAGATGGAGCGCGGGCTTAATAATTACGTAATAATTCTTCACTTCCGGCAAGGGCTCGCCACATCACAGCGAGTGAATTTCACCGGCAGTTAGAAACCGACAGGGGGAAAACTGCGGTTTCACCTTTGTTTACATAAGGAAAATTCAATAGGTATTTTCATCGGTGTGACTCCGATAGAGTGCAGTTAGAAAAGGGTATAAGGAGATCTATGAAACAAATTCAGAAGTTTACATATCAAAATATGAGATGTATGCAGGACTGCACACCAACAGGAATACACTTGTATTTCGATGTCATAGGCCCTTTAAACTTGTTTTTATTGGTTGTATGTTGTCGGAATTTACCACTTCCTTTCCGATGATGCAAGTGGCCCTTAACCCATGCACTCAATACTGTGTGGGAGTATAGTTGCTGACTTGCGGTCAACTTCTTTTATGAGACAAATCCAAGCAAACGTTTCCATATGAAAATTCGATAATAGTCTCTATGAAAAATGCTGAAATAATATTACTTAACGCCATTTTAGATTTAAGCAGACGTCGACACGATACATGATGATGAGAAAGCATTATGACAGTTAAAATAACTTTACCTTTTCAGTGATGAGATCTTTGATTGCTTCGTTGTGCGCAGTCGAAAGATTTATTATACCCTTGAAAAGAAAAAAAGAAAAATGGGTTAAAATCAAGCATAACCTTTGTGTTAATAATTCAAAATATATATGATTGTGGCATCCCGCCCCCCCCCCCCCCCCCCACCTCCCCCACTCCATCTAACGGACGGATACCATGCGTGTTCCCAAAACCTCTGGCTCGTAACAAAAGAAAAAGGTCTACCCGTATTGACTTTACACACCGGACTTTTGCTGAAAGGGGAGGGGGTGCTGGGAACACGTATATGCGTACCCTAAATAGCACTGAGTGGGGGGGGGGGGGTCAAGAGAGCAAAATGTGGGCGAATTAACCCCTTGCCGAATAGGCAAATTTTTTAAGGAATAAGCAGCTAGCTAGTAAGGAATGAATCCGGGACGTACTATGAGTCTCTTCGATACTAATAAGGCGTATATATAGGCTTTACGGTAAACACAGTGGCCCGAATTCACAAAGGAGGTTTGTCGACAAACCTAGGTTTATGTGCGTCATATGACGCGTTTCAATACGTTTCAGACCAAGGTTCACACAAACCTTGGTCTGAAACGCGTTTTCCTTCTAAACCGCTTAGAGGCAATATGCAATACACCAGTTTACGGTTACATCAGTGCGCATGCGCAGACATGGGCGCCATTTTAATACACCAGTTTACAGTTGTGTGCGCCATTTTAATTGGCGAGTAAACAAGGGCCAATGACCTAGAGGTCATGTATTTATGCGTAAATGAGGATTGCGCCCATGCAAATTATGATGAAATCACTGCCTGCGCGCTGCGTTGTGCGCGCACATCATCATTTGCATGGGCGCAATCTTAATTTACGCATAAATACCACTGACCTCTAGGTCATTGGCTTTGTTTACTCGCCATTTAAAATGGCGCCCATGTCTGCGCATGCGCACTGATACAACTGTAAACTGGTGTATTGGCTTTGAAAACAAAGCCAATGACCTAGAGGTAAATATTTATGCGTAAATTAAGATTGCGCCCATGCAAATTTTGATGTGCGCGCACAACGCAGCGCGTAGGCAGTGATGTCATCATAATTTGCATGGGCGCAATAATTTACGCACAAATACATGACCTCTAGGTCATTGGCTTTGTTTACTCGCCAATTAAAAGGGCGCCCCTAACCGTAAACTGGTGTATTGCGGTATACAAATTTTTCACGAAGTAAAGGTAATGAGGAAAATCGCATATAATTTCGGTTTGTTTGTTTTTTGCATTTTTGGACATCATTCACTAACATCTTAAACCTCACAAAATTTCGAAACACAATAATATCTAATTATGTCACTATGACGATGACTTTAACAAGAAAATACCTAGTAAAAGGATTTCCTGTTTTCACGAAGTGACGGCTAAGCACGCGCTGCGCACATCCCTTTCGATAAGTGCCCCCTTTTCTTCTCATCATTAAACGTGCCCTAATTTCAAGCAAATAAGATCAATTTCCCCCAAAGCTCGCTCGTTACGCTCGCTCGCATTTATAGATGTTTTAATCATGTTACTTATTAAAGGTCTTTTTAGTCTTCCGTTATGACAATGTGCTTATAACCCCCATCAGGATTGGGTTTTTCCTCTTTATAAGATTTTTGCACTGGGACCTAACAACTTTTAAAATTAATCCTCGCTCCCTTTTCTCGCTCGCAAATGAATTTTCAGACCACCACACCCAACTGCAAAGTATGATGCTTAAGCAATATCGTTTATATGATGTATAAAAGATAAACAAATAGTGATAATGTAATCACAATATAGGGGTATATACCAATGCCCAAAAATTGTACATTTTCGCTTTGAGATTTCCCTTTGAAGGTGCTCCTTTTCCCAGAAAGTGCCCTTTTTGTTGGTGCCCCCCCCCCCACTTTGAAAGTCGCTCCGCCGCCCCTCTGCCGCCAAATAATCCGAACAAAAGAATCAACCGAGGGTAATCAACTTTTAAACGAATTTATCATGAGTCCTTGAAAAATTAATTAATACTGCTTGTCAAGTATAATTTAAGAGCAGCAAAGGCGAACGCGATTGTCGCTACAATTCAGAAATCGTTGCTTGGATTGCTTTTCTCTCAAAATAACCGTGAGATGTCAAGCTACATAGAACTATATGATCGACAAAAAAGATATTGTCTTGAAACAGTCAGAAAAATTAGAACTTGAATGAATAAAACATAATGCAAATGAATATTAAAGACTAGAATGAATAGGACACAAGTTTCATTTTTACCATTTAAATCATCCAGTACCATCAGGATAATAAGAATCAGAATGATACCTATACTACAAGGCCTTAACGATAATAATAATGATAAGGATAATAATTACAATAACAAGTATAATAATTACAAAAATAACATAAGTAACACCACCAACCATAATAATAATTGTTGTCATTATTATTGTGATACCTGCTAATACTACTCCTACTACAGGAAGAAGGAGGGGAAGAGGAAGAATCTTATTGTTTATATTCTGTATTATCGAGGCATACAAATGCACAGGGAGGTAAGAGAGGGAAAGTAAGGCGATGAAGAGGAAGAGAGAGGGAGAGAGAACGAGAGGGGGTAGCCTATGGCCCGGGTTCAAATTCAGTTCTCTTTAATTTATTTGACCCAGTACTGATGATCATAATTGTATCTACCATGCGATTGCCATGTGTACGCCACACCGAATAGCACCTCACATTTGTTTATTGTTGTAAAGAACTTATTGGCATGCACCCAGTAGATTTTCATCATGTGTATGATCTTGTCATTGAAAACAAGATCAAACACATCATCATAATCTACAGAGTGCAACCAAAAATTTCTTAACAACAATTGAAATTTCTTTCAGGAAGTCTAACATTAAAAGCTGTTTTGATTCAAAGAGCATCGTTCAGACGATGAACAAATAAGAATAATAATACAACGTCGTTAAGCGTGAGACCGTTCATTTCTATCTCTTCCCGCCAAATAATCCGAACAAAAGAATCAACCGAGGGTAATCAATTGTTAAACGAATGTATCATGAGTCTTTGAAAAATTAATTAATACTGCTTGTCAAATATTATCTAAGAGCAGTAACGTGAAAGAGTGGTGGTGATGCAGAATTTTCTTCTGCTTCCCCCTTCCAAACGTTTTTGCTCATTACTTCACTGCCCCTGGAAGGTGAGCCCCCTGGAATGTTTGCCCCCCCCCCCCCCCCCTCCCAATCCCAAACTGCTACCGGCGCGCCTGCTCTCATGCATACAATTCTATTATACTATTGACCAGCTTACCTCTTTGTTGTGATCTGCATCGTATTCATTTCTCAAAATCGCTATCATGATGTCTTTCAACTGAAAAATTGAAAGAAGAACAACTCTCTACGCGCTCAGAAATGTCGCCTTCCGACGCCATGGCACAAGTTGTCCGGAAATATATTGGAGAAGAAAAACTAGTGAGGATTTTAATTAATTCAGTCTTCCTAAATAGAGTGAGAACAGTTTCCCCGCAGGATAATAGTCTCTCAAGTATATGACTGAACTTTACAAACTTGATAATAAATTTTGTGATGGTCTCATATAGATCCGTACACCGAAAGGGTGACAAGCTGTTTTATTATGACTTTCAAAACTTGTATTATAATTATGTCACCATGCCATAAGATAGAGGAAAATTCACTATCGTTCTCCAGTATTTTATAAATAATTTCATTCCTGTAGAACATGTCTTTATTCATTATAATATGTTTTAATCATTAACCCTAATAAGGCCGGGGGGCCATTATGCCCCCCCCCCCCCCTCCACGATTTTTCCGATTGCTCGAGAACGCATATGGATGGCGCCCCGCCGCTCGCTGACTTTTTTCTTTCGAATCTTGCGCAACTTTTAAAAAGAATTTTTTGAAAATCGACCTACGGTTACAAGGTCACGTGACCTTTTGTCTTTGCATGTCAGCCCGAAAATCGCTCATTTTCGTGATTTGTGTACAAAACATATGGAAAAGTCATTTTTCCTAAAAAAAACAGATCAAACATGGGTTATTGGGTCTTGTTTAAAGTTTAGGTGGTTGTTTTGGGAGTCACAATAGTTGAATTGTAGTAAGAAATGAAATAAAACAACAAAAACAATGAAATACATAAGTTAAAAAACAATGAAATACATAAGAAATTATCAAAACAAGGGATAACATAAGGAATAAGCTGGCTCTTCCAATTTTTGTTGTCGTATTATTATTCAGAATGGTCTAATGAATATATGTAGTGAAAAAGAATGCTTAAATATGAATAATATATGATTTATGGGTAAAAATGTGATTGTTATGACTTTATTTGCATAAATTACCATAAATATGCAAATGAGTGAATTTTTCAAAAAAATTGAAATTATCATATCATTCTATACACTTCACTTGACATGCGTGCAAATTTTCGCAGCGATCGGCCGCTTCGCGGCCGAGATCTTAAGGGGGGGCCATAATGCCCCCCCCCCCCGCCGTACTAAGACCTCAAATAGCCCGGCCTTTTTAGGGTTGAATGTAGCGAAGGTCAGCGAGGTCCTGTTGGGCGTTTCCTCAGATTTTGCCTCAGATTTGCCACGCATAGCACTATTCGCCATTTTACGTTCAGCCGATCAACACGTTTATTTGCTCGCTTGTTACTTAGGGTATTAAGTGTTTTCACTTTTGCCCTTTTCGACATTTCTTTGTAGACTGGGTCTACTGACAGTGGCGGATCCAGGGGGGGCCGCCCCCCCCCCCTTGGGAAAAATCACGTGATTTTTACCTTTTTGTTGTGGGGATGCCCCCCCCCCCCTGGCGCTCAAGGGGGGGGGTGCAAATTTTAAAAATTAGCTCACTACCCCCCCCCCCCCCCCCCCCCCCCACTGAGCGACTTTCGACCGGCGCGATTTTCAAATTTTCAGGAGCAAAAAAAAAATAGTGCTCACTACCCCCCCCCCCCCCCCCCCCCGTAATTGTCCGTAATTAATCTCCTTTAATCTTAGGTACTTTACTCTTAGGTATTAATACCACACGTCATATTGCCGACTTACGTACTTTTATTACTTTACTTATAAATAGTCACATGAAGGCAAGATTTTGTGACTGATTTCATTACTGCATTTGTATATATGCTGCTTTAATAAAAGGCCTAATTTTTGTACTGGTACACACCGCCTCATAAAAAGGCCTATACTTATATTTGGCATTGATGCACGTCGCTCCATTAAAGGGGCTAAACTTTGTTAAGTCATTTTAGGTTCGAAACCAGGACCATATAGTTCTTGTACCTCGGGGCAGTCTGCCTCAAGACAAGTAGACCACCATTTAAGGTTGTCATTATTGATTGTATATTTGTTACCTGTTTAAATATACAATGGATTATACCATTTAAATACCACAAAGTTTTCCTCGTCTGATTTCGCAATTTAAATTGATTGAGAAAGTGTTTGGGTGGTTTTGATTGATTGATTCCGTGATTGATTGTCGAAAAGTTGTTTTCTATGTGGTTCCACTAAGAGCGTTCCATAAGCAAATTTAAACCCCCCCCCCCCCCCCCCAAACACCAACTCAACGATAAAGGAGTTTACAGATAGCACATGGTACAAATGACCCCAAATATCCACAGATCTTTTCACTATGAACATGACAGACAATGAAAGCGGACAAAATATACAGTTCCTCAGGTAGACAAAGGGACATCCCTTCACTGCTATTATTTAAAAATGTGTAGAACAGGTGAATATGCATGTGACATCTGTTCTACACATTTTTACATAGTAGCAGTGAAGGGATGTTCCTTTGTCTACCTGAGGAACTGTATATTTTGTCCGCTTTCATTGTCTGTCATGTTCATAGTGTTTACACATGGAGAAGTTCCACTTTGAGCATCTTATACCCCATTCACAGTGGTTTTGAAATTTGTAGCGGCGTTGTAGCGGAGCGGCGACACCGCCATAACACCGCTACAAATGCATTCACAGTAGAAAAGTTATCCCGCTGCAGCAGCGGGATAAATATCATGTACCCATTCACGCTGCAGCGGGTGATTTTTATTACCTCCGTAACAAACACGTGTATGCATGGCTCATGACCCGCGAGTGACCCCGATATGACCGGAAATACTTCAGCGCGGGGTTTTCGATTGCTTGAAATTGCGCGCGCTAGCATGTCAAGTTGCTTTTTGTATCCTCGATCATATTACTTTTAAAAAACTAGCATTTTTATTGCTTCCAGTCAGAATATTTTAATTTTTGAAGTGTGAAATATTTTTATTTGGATAATTATAATATCTACATAATAATAAAATCAATTTAAATCCACTGGTTACTTTATTTCTATTTCACTTTATGTTCCCCATTGCTGGAGAAAAGAGGTCAGTGATAGGTAAGTAAACAAATCACACGTGTTTGTCGCGGTGTTATAGCGGAGAGCCTTCACACTGAGTAAACACCGCGACAGCAGCGGGACTGTCCCCGCTGCTGTAGCTAGGCGTGCCTAGCGATAGTTTGTGTCGGCGTTATCGCTAGGCGGTGTTATCCCGCGATAGTTTATAACGGGTCCGAGCCTTCACACTGAAGACAACACCGCGACAGCAGCGGAC
>JAVYIG010014490.1:0-41255 GCA_035222895.1 Strongylocentrotus droebachiensis | reverse complement strand
GAACCGAGGGTCGTAGAGAGTTCTAGTTTTCTTTAAATGAATCAACCTAATGTAATAACATAACTGTGTGAAGTTGCTTTTTGAAATGTAGTAAATTTTCTTTTATATTTTTATTTTGAATGATTTTTATGTTGAAACTGCGGAACTACGTCAAAATGATGTTTAATTTGTTCAAATATTTGCCATTGGTAAGTTTATTAATATTAAGGGTCTTACATGTGCAGACCCCAAAATTATTGAGGTATTTAATAAAATTATTGTGTTTAAAGTCCTGTTTCATTTTCAAAGAAAAGTGACACAAGTCTTGATCGAAATATCTTTAACCACACGAAAATAAAAATAAGAGGATATGGAATATGACAAAGAATGTGTAGGTACATATGCAAATTTAGACACGAACAATATTTAATTCGGTCGATCGTTCCGTTTTTTGTGCTTAAAACTAACATTGATTATGGTAAAAAAACTAATATTGATTGTTATCAGCGGACCTAATTACATCATATAGCCAGTGGTGCGCTAAGATGGTCTCATCAGTGCCAGTGGCCGTGCAACCAGCGCTCAGCAGTGCGCATTACGCGTATGTAAGTTTCGTGATGATTAACTGAGCCGTCGCTACAAACAATTTATTTGGTAGGGAAAATATGTACCTGAATTGAGATAACATTCTGGTGCGGTCACAATTGGTGAATTTACACACAGTGTGTGCATAGCGGAGCGTGCGGCGACCTTGAGTTACTTCCAATTTTATTAACTTATATCATCACAATTCACGAACATTAGAAACAGCCAAAAAAATACAGGGGGGGCGGAGGGCGAATTCGCCCCGGAAACACCATAAACAGCCACCGAAATAGGCCCAAAATCCGATTTGCGCGCTCTCTTCTAGCTTCCTATTCATTGTGTGCATTTCTTGGTCGGCGTGTAAAATTGTATGCACAAAAAAAATCGGTCATAAAAATACCTTCAAAAATTCCATACCTTACCTGGCTTACCATGTCGCACGCACGTACGCCAACATACGTACATTTTCGCGGTTGCAAGATCGAGACGTAGCATAGAGGCCGAGTTTTGGGCGGTCGATTTTGTTTTGATAAATTATATTAGCTGAACCTAGATCACTAAACATCGCGAATCTGCAAACAATTTCCATCACGATTGCTGCAATTTATCAAGTTTTTGTGAATAGAGGTATGAAATTAAAGCCTATTTTGTGATTATTCTCGCCATGTTTACTGCATTTTGATAATCATTCTTCAAAGTAAAGAAAATCAGACAAAATCACTGTGACTGACACACATACAATTGTGTGTGTGTGTGAGCTGAGCTGAGCTGAGCTGAGCTAGTAGAGTCGAAGAGAATTGACACTTTGAAATTGCCATCTGTTGGTTTGCATCATTATTGCCGCGATGTCAATATAGTTTCGTGAATAGATGTATGAAACCTGAGCTAAAAATTAGTAAAAGTATTACTAATGTCTACGTTTTTAAACGACTGTCTGATTTTCTTGTGAAAATTTTACTTTGAAAAATGATTAGACCTATGAAAATTCATGGCCAGAAATATTCACAATCTAGGGTCTATTATTTATGTTACAGTTCTTGCATCGAATCAATGCATGAAAACATAGTTATTAAACTTCATGTAGAAAAAGGGGTTTCTTTTTTAATAGGTCTAGGCAATTATGAAGCAGGAAGCCCCGAAACCTTAGCCTACTAAACAAATCTCAACAAACTGTATCCTTTTATGAATTAATGAAAAAGTAGCCCCAGAATAAAGAGCCCCCGAAAGTTGAAAAAGTAACCCCCAAAAATTTCCCAATTATTTTAAATGGAGCCCCTGAAATGAAAAAACTTATTTTTTCCGTGATTGGTGATTTTAGAAAAAAAATATTTCGAGATAATTGGAGAAAAAATAAAATACTTTAAAAAAAAATTGAAAAAAAAATTAATTTCAAGGGAGAAAAAAAAAAATCGAAAAAAAAGAAATTCTTACCCAAAAGAGCATTTTTGGGGAAGAAAAAAATTCGGAAAAAATAATTTCAAGGGGAAACAAAAATTCATGAAAAAAAAAGACCCCTGGTAATGTGTGTAATTGGTGACATACAGTCCTCCAGTGGGCGACAGGCATTGATTAAAAATATATTCATTTCACCAGCTGGTAAAATGTAACCGGCCAGGAAAATATAACAATTAGGATCCTCGAGATTGATATCACGCGACGAGCTCTGGACCAATCACATCTCGGTATCTGTCTAAGCTATCTAATATAATGTTATATGACACGGTTACACCCCCTGCCAGTCAATAACTGTATAATAAAATGACTCAGATGATTTCCATATAAAAAATTAAATTCTCTCCATTTAATCACTTTTTGTTGCACACTTACTATTAATTTCTATGTTTTAGTGGGGGGATAGTCTGTGCCCCTTATGCCCCAGGATCTGCTAGTTTAAAACTGGTATTTATCATGAAATTGCTTTCTGTTATTTTCATGCATATGTATACATGTAATGCTTTGTGTGATTGTTTTTCTTAAAAGAGATGTCATTTGCTTTCTATATTGCAGACTATGTCTACTTTGAGACATCATCGTCCCAACCATACCTCATTAGAAGGATTGAAGAACTCAATAAGGTATGTAACATTCAAGAATTGTTGGTTCATGTTTGCAGTGATAGTATTTGAGAGGAACTGGCAAGAAATTTATTTCAAAAAATGGAATTTGTATTTTTGCATACCGGTAAGAAAGCAAATCATGTTCATTTTCAAATGCAAAACATGGGTAAACAAATGGGAATAGAAACTGGTATGTGAAAAATCATCATCCAAGTAAGATACATGTATTTGTAATTGTTATATTGTAGAGGGATTTTTTTCTTCATATTTAAGTATGATTTAATAATTTTTACATACATGTACTAAACATTTTTAATTTGCTATTGAGTTAATTGAAATTAGTATCATTTGATCAGTTAAACTTAGTATGACTTTAATATTGTGTGCACTATCAAAGTATTGTAATGAATAAAAAATTGTGATAAGAAATCCCCTGCTGCTGAATTCAACAGAACATGTTCTCCTTTTCTCACAGACTGCCAGTGGAAATGTAGAGGCGAAGGTGGTATGTTTCTACCGCCGCAGAGACATTCCTAACTCGCTCATCCAGCTTGCAGATAAACATGCAAGTAAGTTTGAAAATGTCATAGAACACATGGCAGGGAGGAGATATCATGTACGGTGTTCGGGTGGGATATATATTGCGGATGGTGTGAAAAACAAACCAAACAGACATCTGGGGGGTGTTTCGCAAAGCCTTTTTTCAATGACAAATGACAAAAATCAGTGACAAATCTGCTGATAACCAATCAGAAGCAAGGATTTCACTAGCTTATAACAAAAACTGTCATTTGTCACTGATGACAAGTTTTGTGAAACACCCCCCAGAAGTGGACTGAAAGCTACATGTTCCTGCAAGGTGTCAGGGCAACAATTTGACATTTGTATGAGCTTGCTCAATGTCGTGATTGCACAATATTGATTGCAATATGTTGCATGTTTGTTTATTGATGATGTTTAGAATGATCTTATGACATTGTAAATTCATGATGAATATGACCTTCAGGATTAACATGCTTGAATTAAAGGTACTATGTCCCTTTTGCAGCCAACCTCAAATGCTGTAGAACTTTGCAGGAATTATGAATATCATATTCATTATATGTCATGTATGTCCTATCTGTAAAATGTAAACGTTAGCAGTGTCCTCATATTCAAATTATGCAAGGAAACCCGTTTACTTGCTCGACTTCACTGTCAGACACTATTGAGTGACTGACTGGCTTTTTTTCTTCTTTGGTAATAACATACATGAAAAGAGTTGTAAAGGATACATGAGCATTTGTCTACATCAATAACACACTTCTTGTGCTGGCCAAGATTAAACTGATTGAATCTTTGCGCAGCATAAAACGTATGACCATTCGGTACAATTGTCTGAAAATCAAGACTATTACTTTTGGGCTCTATAGCCCTAAAGTCGATTTGACAACTAATAGTCATTATTTTCCCACTTGAAGACATTTTCAAGCCCCACCTTTTTTAGGGAGGTTCTAAACTAGTATTATCTTTCAAATGCAGTTGGAATTTAACATTTTCATTTTTTTGGCCTGCAAATGGGACATAGTTTTTTAATGTTCCTTTCTGTATATATGCTGTGGATAATACACCAATGCTAAGTGAAATGGGTCAGAAAATAGTTATAGTTATAATATTCAATTTTTGTATAGAATATATCTGGTTTCATATCTGTCTGTGCTTCCAGAGAGCTTTTTAGAAATAATTACCATTTACATGTTAATGCCTAATAAAAGCTTTGTATTAAAAGCTTGTGTCCAAATATGGATTCACGCCATAGTGAATAGTTATTATCATCATTCATTTTTATTGGAATTTTTGTTTCAGTGGCCCTTGAGGAGGAGCAGGAGGAGGCACTGGAGGAATTAAACGAGAAGCAACGTCATCAGCTGAAGCATCGTGAACTCTTCCTATCTCGTCAGCTAGAGACCCTTCCAGCTACACACATCAGAGGCAAATGTACAGTCACAT
The DNA here is from genome assembly GCA_035222895.1 of Strongylocentrotus droebachiensis. Classification (NCBI taxonomy): domain Eukaryota; kingdom Metazoa; phylum Echinodermata; class Echinoidea; order Camarodonta; family Strongylocentrotidae; genus Strongylocentrotus; species Strongylocentrotus droebachiensis. The sequence goes on along the minus strand of JAVYIG010014490.1, from coordinate 36,645 downwards.
TGCTCAATGAGACAGAAAGCCTTCTCTCATACTTGTCCAAAGATGTAAGTGCTGCATTACACCTAGTGACTATAAATATGCTAGTCAGTGATATTTTCTTGAAAAATTGTATTTGGCAGTTCTGGGGGGCGTTTCACAAAACTTGTCATCAATGACAAATGACAGTTTTTGTTATAAGCTAGTGAAATCCTTGCTTCTGATTGGTTATCAGCAGATTTGTCACTGTTTTTTGTCATTTGTCATTGAAAAAAGGCTTTGTGAAACAGGTCCCAGGGAGAGGGGAAAAGGGCTCCTGAATAAGCAGTATCTGGCAAATTGATTGTGATATAATGAATAAAATGTGTTTGGTCTAAAGGTAGCCCTTCAAAATATACGTTTTTGTTTGTCCCGGAGTGAGGCCCAGTTGTACGTACCAAATAATCAAGAACACAATTCATGCAAAACATTTATATAAAGGATTGATCACCAGAAGCATAACAGTGTAACAGGACATATACATGAAACCTCCAATGTTTTCATTATCAATACATTACACTTTCAATATGAAACATGGAGATACAATCTTTTTTAAATATAGTAAATAATTACTTTAACACATGTTCTAGCATCAAATTTCAGTTTGGTTCAACTGGTAGGCACTTTTATTTTCACCTCTTTTTTTCTTCTTCATCTCTAGGATGCCTTCTTTTACTCACTGGTGTATGACCCTCAACAAAAGACCCTGCTTGCAGATAAAGGAGAAATCAGAGTTGGTTCTCGCTACCAAGCTGATGTCACACCACTCCTCAAAGAAGGTAAAGTTTGAAAGGCAAATCCAATTATGTTCTAGACGTACTTATATCTTTCATGTGTCTTGTTTTTATCTTCCTTGTGTCTTGCTTCTTCTTGAAATTCTAATTAGTCTTCTATACTATGCAAGCTATACTATAATGTTTTAACCAATACTGTTTTACTCTTTCCGATTATATTCTTCTGATTGTCCCATTCTACTTTCTACTCTTGAATGTCTCTCTCTCTCTCTTTTTCTTTTTCCCTCTCTCCATTTGTAAACTCCACGCCTACCCTATTATATATTACTGTCTCCTGTACTCCTTTCTCTCTTTCTCTTTCTCTCTCTCTCTCTTTTTCTCTCTTCTCTCGCTCACTCTCTCACTTTCTCTCACACACACACTGTCTCTGTCTGCCTCTTCCCTCGCTCACTCTCTTTCTCTCTTCTTCTCTCACCAGAAGAGACAGATGGACGTGATCTTGCAAACCTTGAGGCTCTTACATGGAACCCAGAACACTGTATGAATGACAGAAGCATCGACCAGTTCCTGGTGCTTGCAAGGTGGGTCTGGTGTACATTAAAGATAAAGACCAGTTCTGGTCATGCGATTGCATTGTGAAAGAAACGTTGTGGAATCTATCAGAAAAGTTTGATCATCTAGCATATAAGTATTGGTGTGTACTGCAAGGTTCTGGAATCATCAAAGTGATAACAAATTTGGCCCAGTCTTGGTAAAGTTACAAGCACTGTACATAAAAAGATGTATATGGGACTATGCGACACGTGCGCAATATCTATCAGATCCAGTAAAAATAATGTACTCTGGCTGTGATGGTATTCTAGCGCAGGTATAAACATTTGTAACATGACTCTACTTGATTTGTAATCTTTTAATGAAGGTCTGTTGGAACCTTTGGACGTGCCCTTGACTGCAGTAGTTCCATCCGTCAGCCCAGTCTTCATATGAGTGCTGCTGCAGCATCAAGAGATATAACACTGGTAGGTTTAATACTGGGAAAAACCATTCTTAATGCATCAGTGAAATACAGCATTCTGCAACTACATTGGTCTATTACAGCTTTTCATACTGTTACCGTTTTTAAAATCTGTAGGTACAGAATTCACTTTTATGTATTCGGAAATGTTCTGAACGTATGCCAATCTGATTCAATGCATCATACACATTACAATTGGTCATGTTAATTGTTAGATGCCTTGATGCTCTAATTCAGCAACTACATTGTTCTATTACAGCTTTTAATTTTCTTACTGTTTTACACTCTGTATGTATGGAATTCATTTATATGTATAAGGAAATGTTCTGCATGAATGTCAATCTGATTTAATGCATCATACACATTATAATTGGTCATTTAAATTGTTAATGCCTTGATACTTTATAGTGACAATGTAATCATAATTTAAGCCATCTCTCGTTTTTATCTGTATATGGCAAACCTGCTAACCCCATTGCACAGTAAGCTCCAAATAACCCTGAGTTTTTAATTTTGTACATCTTGTATTGTAATGCAACAAAGCCAATTTAGGTTTTAAGTAACTTGTCTTTTCTTAACATTTTAATGAAAATTTCAACCTATTTTTTTCTTTCTTCCCAACCTTTCTAGTTCCATGCTATGGATGTGCTTCATCAGCAGACCTATGAACTGGCCAAGGCTATGGCCATCTTGGTACCGGCTGGTGGACCGGTCATCTGTAGAGACCAGCTGGAGGAATGGTCAGCTTCTGAAGCTAATCTCTTTGAAGAAGCTCTGGAGAAATACGGCAAGGACTTCAATGATATTAGACAAGACTTTGTAAGTATTGCAGTCATTGTATGCCATTTATAATGTTATCCATTGTATTGTTTGTTTATATTTCATACTGATATACATTTGCATGCTCATATAAATTTATGGGTAACATTTTCATTGTTCTGCATATGAATTATATTGAAACTATTTATATCAGAAATCTGAAGTTAAATTTTTTTATATACAAGTTTGCTTTTAAGAACAAGAATGCTCATTAATAAATGATTTTGATTCTTTGATTACAGTTACCATGGAAATCTCTCAAAAGCATAGTGGAATATTACTACATGTGGAAGACCACAGATAGATACGTACAGCAGAAACGTCTGAAGGCAGCAGAGGCTGAAAGCAAACTTAAACAAGTCTACATACCTACTTAGTAAGTATATTTTTGTGTACATAGGTACAATACTTTAGTTTAATTAATTTGTTAATGTGCTTATTTGAACCAGTGAAGTAAGGCCCTCACGTTTCGAAATGATTTGTCTCAATATCATTTTTCTTCTGAGGTTATCAGTTTGTGTAACCTTATATTATGTTGATTAAAGAAATTACTGCTGTGTATGAACTGATAGTTCATGTGTTGTTACAAGTATTGTCTCTGCCAGATAGGCTTTTGTATTTTGCAAACTTCACACAAAAACATCTTATATCAGAAATTCTATGTGAGAATGTTTTTCTGTATACCAGGGATACATGATTTTATCTTTTAATTTGACCTTTATCTATGATTATTTTGTATTACTTCTTTAAATACACTTTATTTCTTTGCCCTCCTTTCAGCAACAAGCCAAACCCGAATCAGATTAACGTAGCTACAAACCTGGGCAACCGTCCCAGTCCACTCATTGCAGGGGGCAACCCTTTAGGACAGGGTCCACCACCGGTTCAGCCATGTGCAAGGGCTTGTGAGAGCTGTCATGGTAAGCTTTACTTTTGGATTTTACTTGTGGATATGTTTCAAGAATAACAGTACTTACAGTCAGTTTTGATATTTTCACTTTCTTTCTATTGCTGTAGCCCCAAATACAAATATTTATGTGTAGGTATGCTATTAGTTCCATGTTGTTTTTTAATTGTTGCTGGTCTCTGTAATGGCTAGATGACAGTTTCTTGATCAGCTTCAGGCGTATTCTTTGTTCCTTAATGTTTGAATAACCTGGAACAAAAGATGAAATGGAAGAAATGCTCCGAAAATGTCATGGCTGACGAATATTATTACATTGCACTCAGAGCTATTGAAAGTCCTCAATTTGTTTTCAATGTAAGTATAACATGTCTTTTTCTGGTTTTTAAATTAGACATTCATTACAAGAATGACAAGCAATGATGGAACATTGGAGTCAAGGAACATTTTTTTACCAATTACATTCCTTCTCCTTACAGCAAGTAACTCATTTCAATGGTATTCCTGGGGACCAGCCAACATGCAGTGCAGGCTCTGTGCTACTTGCTGGGTGTACTGGAAAAAATGTGGTGGACTTAAGATGCCCACTAGACTGGGTAAGTTGAAGTCATCACAATATCAATATTCCATGTATAATGAACGATTCTTGTATGGTTTGTCATGTTCACAGACGAAGTTTTTAAGAGCTGTAATAGTAGATTATTGGTGAGTACTGATGGCATAGCCCATAACTGAACAGCAAATTATTATTTTGAAGAAAAGATCCCAGAGGAATAATGTTTGCTCATTCATCCACGGGAGGAGGAGAGGACTGTATTTGTTACACATTCTTCTTTAGAGAAAAATCTCCATTTTAGTTGTTAGTCAAAGATTTTGATTCCTCAGCAAAAAACCACATTAAAAACATACATGAACATGTGGATATTTAAGTAATATTAATAATAATAATAGTACATTTATAAAGCGCAGAAACTATCCAACATTAGGTATATATTCTACTGCGCTACAAGATATTGACTGCCTTCAGGGCAATACGATATATGACAAGTCGTATTGCCCTGAATTAGGCAGTCAATATTACTATTTTATTTCATATTTCGTCGTTCGAAATTACATGAGATCCCGTCGCGCATGCGCAGTCAATTCGCCGCGCAATTGATTTTTACCGGGAAAGTAACTTTCCCTCAGCAGTCAAAATACCTAATTTTCGGCGTTTTTTCGGACCAGCGGTTTCGAAAAAATACAACATTAGGGAGAGAAACTCTCCTTTTTCATGTTTTTTGAAGACTTTTGAGAATCTGTGCTGTTTTTATATCATATATCGAAGTTTTGCTCCGATTTCCACGGACACGATGGCGTCTCCGTCAAGCAGCAACGGCAGCACCAAGCAGAAAACCAGCGGAACGCTGAGCACGGCTAAAGCCGGAACTTCCCCGGGCGAAACCGCCGCGGGCACCTCTACGAAGCCTGAGCCAAAGCGCTCAGCGGCAGTGAAATCCTCCGATACGAAACGCAAAAGTGTCTTGGCAAAGCCTGCCCCGAATGAGTCTAAGAACTCTGGGCCTAAAAAGAAGGGCAAAAAGCCTGAAGAAAAGGAGGACTTCACGGATTTACGAGGAAGACTTGACAAATTGGAATCCTTAATGGAGAGAATGGTGGATTTTTTGCCTTGTCAATCTGCAACTCGCCCCACCGGGGATTCACCGCCGACAGCATGTACAGCTGCGGCGAACGTGAGATTTCTTGAAGTTGAACATGATGATGATGATTTTGAGCATATTGACACTGGAAACATGGGCCAATGCCCTAATTCATATGACATTGGCAGCATGGATGAGGGTGATGTCAACGAAACTGTTGCACCAGGTTTAGACCAGGAGAATATGGACAAAGTTCCTGCCCTGGCTCAGAAATTTGCTATCCCCACTGGGGTAGGTGGCGCGATCCACAATGATTTAGCAAAGTCTGCCATGTACCTCATGTCCAACCAGAGGAAAATGTGTTGGAGGAAGCTGGAGGGAAATACCCTCCTCCAAGCAATTGTACTCCACTGTGTTGCCCCAAAGTGAATGCAGCAATATGGGAAAACCTATCCTCGCAAACAAGAAGCCGTGATTTGAAACTGCAAAGAATCCAAAAGCCCTTGACAAGGGGACTCACAGCTTTTATTCAAACTCTGTCCCCCGATAGCCTATCAGAGACACAACAGGATGCATTGGCATTGCTGTGTAACACAAACTTTGAAATCAACTGCTTACGCAAAGATCAGATTAAGCCAGACTTAAATGCCAAGTACTCACATCTATGCAAACCTGCCACACCAGTGAGTCAGTACTTATTTGGCGATGACTTAACAAAGAGAGTCAAAGATCTTACAGAACAACAAAAAGCTGCATCTGGCGTGGTGCGTGGACAACGTACACCCCGCCCCCAGTACCATCCGTACAGGACGCAAGCGTCCAGCACTTTTCAATACCGCAGACAAGGATGGAACCGTGCCACCGGCACATCACAAACTTTTCCAAGTAGCAGGCCCGCAAGTGGGAACTACAACAGGCCTTTTTTAGGCCAGCGAACCCAACGAGGCAGACCTTACAGAGTTCCGCCTCACACCCAGACGATGAGCATGGGGAAACAAACCCAATCCTTCCAGCGGCGAGGAAATAGCTACACCATTACCCAAAGAGGTAAGTAGCACATATGAATATTTTGAGAATGTTAAGATTAATGCTCCTTCTACTTCATGTACATTACAACAAGAATGCATCTCAAATGTGCCTGTTGGTGGTCGATTGATATATTTCTATCGTACATGGCGTGAATTAACGTCAGATCTTTTTCTGCTATCAGCAGTGCGAAGCTATGAGATCGAATTTGATTATTCGAAAGGGGTTCCCTCAAGAAATAAGCCCCTCTATGGTTACAAAAAGAGCCCTTTAGAAATAAATCAGATTACTAAAGAAATCTTGGCTCTACAAGCAAAAAACGTAATAGAACCTTGCTCATTTGAAGAGGGAGAATTCCTCTCAAACATCTTCACGAGACCCAAGAAAGATGGGGGTACTCGTATGATCTTAGACTTATCAGAGCTTAATAAAAGTCTGAACGTACAACACTTTAAGATGGATAACATCCACACTGCCAAGCACTTGATTTCTCCGCACTGTTATCTTGCATCAATCGACCTCCAAGATGCTTATTACTCCATTCCAGTAGACCCAAATAGTAGAAAATACTTGAGGTTCATGTGGCAGGGTGAGCGCTGGCAATTTGCAGCCTTACCTAATGGGCTCAGCACAGCCCCCAGACTGTTCACAAAATTGCTGAAGCCAGTCTTTGCCGAACTGCGACAAGCAGGTCATACAGTCATAGGATATTTGGACGACACCATAATTATTGGTGAGACAAAAGAGAAGCTTAAAGAGAGTGTGAGTGCAACAACCAAGATCCTCTCAGAATTAGGATTCCTCATTCACACTAAAAAATCAGTGCTCATCCCAACACGTGAACTAGCCTTTCTTGGCTTCATTCTTAACACTGAGAGTATGATTGTTAAATTGCCTCAAACAAAGGCACAAGAAGTGAAAGATATATGCCGTGAATTAATGGGCACGTACCTTCCATCAATACGAATGGTAGCACGAGTGATTGGGAAGGTCATAGCTACTTTCCCTGCGGTTGAGTATGGCCCCTTATACTATAGATCAATGGAAAGGGACAAAATTGCAGCCCTCAGACAAAACAGGGGCCATTTTGACAGAAAGATGAAGTTGTCCCTTGAGGCAAAAGAGGAGTTAAAGTGGTGGATGAACAATGTTTCTATGGCCTCCTCCCCAATTGTTAGGAAAAAACCTGACTTAGAATTGCACACAGATGCCAGTGGCCTTGGATGGGGAGCTACTGACCTCCAGAAGCAAACAGGGGGTCGATGGAATGAATTTGAGGCAGAAAGGGCAAGAAACAATGAAATAAATTTCCTGGAAACCCTAGCCGCTGGGTTGGGGATAAAATCCTTTTGCATGAATAAGCGTAACGTTCATGTGATGGTAAGAATAGATAATACCACTGCAGTGGCTTATTTAAATCACATGGGAGGTTGCAAGTCCACAATGTGTGACAAGATGTCAAGAGAAATTTGGCAGTGGTGCATTTCTCGAAATATTTGGGTCTCTGCAGCCCATGTACCTGGTCGGCTCAATACTATAGCAGATGAAAGATCCAGGAAATTTAATGATCGAACAGAATGGAAACTAAACAGACAAGTGTTCGATAGAATAGTTTCCCACTTTGGTGTACCAGAAATAGACCTGTTCGCCTCAAGACTAAATGCTCAAGTAGAGAAATATGTCACTTGGCACCCAGACCCTGGGGCTTTTGCAGTTGACGCATTTACGCTAGATTGGAAACCTTTGCATTCTATGCATTCCCACCGTTCTGTATGATCCCCAAATGCTTGCAAAAAATCAGAGAGGATAAAGCTAGAGGGTTACTTCTGGTCCCTAATTGGCCCACTCAGGCGTGGTTCCCTCAGTTGGTTAGCATGATGGAAGGAGAGCCATTGTTTATCCAGAGGCAAGAAGATTTGCTACTCCTTCCTGTGTTAAACACCACCCACCCTCTTAATGCTAATATTGACCTCCTATGTTGCAGGTTATGCGGCAACACTTTGAGAATCGGGGACTAAGCAGACGAACAGTGGATATCATTACAGCTTCATGGAGAGCATCAACCTGCAAGCAGTACCAAGTTTACATCACACAGTGGCGAAGATTTTGCCACAGCAGGAATACGAGTTACCTCCAAGCCGAGGTGGAAACGGTACTAGAATTCCTTAGTAGTTTATTTCATGACAGGAACCTTCGCTACAGTGCGATCAATACAGCTCGTAGCGCTTTATCCACTTTTCTGATTCTCGTTGACAGTAATCAGACAATGAGTACTCACCCACTTATAACCAGACTGATGAGAGGTGTTTTTCAACTCAGACCTGTCTTACCTAGATATACAGAAATATGGAATATTAGTCCAGTCCTCAATTTTCTAAGAAAATTGTCTCCAGTAAACTCCTTAAACCTCAGAGATTTAACACTCAAAGTATGTATGCTAATGGCTCTTGTATCGGCACAGAGAGTGCAAACCTTGCATATATTGAAGACTAACAAGATGACACTAAAAGGGGGCTTTGTGGTTTTTCATTTGGATGAACACTTGAAGCAAAGCAAACCAGGAAATACCAATTTTAAGTTTAAATTGGAAGCATATCCTCCTGATAGAAGATTGTGTATTGTTAAATATGTGAAACATTATGTCCAGCGCACAGGACTACTTCGTGGGAATGAGAACTCGTTCTTTGTAAGTTACACCAGACCTCATAATAGAGTAACAACTCAAACCTTATCTCGCTGGATCAAGACCTGCTTGCAAAGAGCAGGTGTGGATACAAACGTTTATAAGGCTCATTCAACGCGGGCAGCATCAACTTCAGCAGCTGCCAAGGCAGCACTTCCAATGGACCAGATCCTAGCCCGAGCAGGATGGTCTTCAGAGAAAACGTTCAGGAAGTTCTACAGGAAACCTTTTGAAAACAAGAGAAACTTTACCCAGGCAGTCTTACAAGATAGCACACTGCTTTAAGAACTGCATCAGAAGGCTTTTCAATAGAACTGGCATTAAGAGACCAGCTGTCTAATTAATAGAACTGGGATTAAGAAACCAGATGGCTAGAATAAGCTAGATACAGAAACGAACAATGTTTTTGCAACATTATGACGTCTTATATATGGACGTCTTGTATGTGAAATGTTTTGCCACATGTATGAACAGACTACAATAACTGTCAAATATGGTGAGTCATTGGTTAGAAGCATCCAATTCAATCTGCATAATCAGTGTTCACTTTCCATACATGTTGGTTGTTCCAAATGTGGCTACTATGCTTCAAAATCTCATGTAATTCTGAACGACGAAATATGAAATAAAATAGTAAGATTAAACGAGAACTTACCGTTTGAAGTTTGATCTTTATTTTATGAATATTTAGGAGGAAGTTATTACATGCCCTCCTCACCCACCCAAACTTCAAACTTAAGTGTAAGTTCCTGTTCCTTACTACTGAGAGTAACCACATTTGTAGCTTTGAATATTGACTGCGCATGCGCGACGGGATCTCATGTAATAACTTCCTCCTAAATATTCATAAAATAAAGATCAAACTTCAAACGGTAAGTTCTTGTTTAATCTTACTATTATTAACCAAATCAGATATCTAGAGCAAATAAGCAACTTTTTATTTTTTATTTTTTTTTAATAATTTTTTTAAAATTTTGAATAGACCCTAATATTTGTTTTCACTCGGAAGTTACAAAAACGTCGTCAAACCAGCACTGTGCATCCAGTTTGACTAAAGCTAGGGCCTACAGAGGAAGAAATTCAGAAAATCATTAGATAAAAAGGAAAACTGAGAGTAAAACTTGCCAATTTTGTTGGGTTTAGTTATAGTAATTGATGGTCACATAAAAATTTTTCATCATAAAAGGACTCTGCTGAACTTGCATTCTGTGACTTGTATTTGTAGTGCTGCTCCTGTTTGTAGTGCTTCTCCTGTTCGTGATGGTCTCAGTGGCAGAGGTATTTGGAGCTCTGTTTGTAGCCAATGGTAGCAGAATATCATTCACTGCGTTTACTTCTCCGGTGACTTCTGTTTCTTGATTCACTACATTTACTTCTTGGGGGACTTCTTCTGAGTGAACAGAAAGTACTGATAGCTGCGAGCTTGCAATTGGTACATCATGTACCATGTCATCAAAGTTAAAGTCTAAATCAAAGTTTACATCTGCACTATTGTCCTCAATGTCACTCACTGTGTGCTGGATCATGCTTGGCTGACCTGCATCCCGAATAACAGGGTTGTCACCTGGAATTGTGTGTGATGCTGTAGGCCTATTCAGAGACGGTACTACAGGGTGAGCTACATGTACTCCAATGGCGCGAGAAAATGCATTGGACATGCTCATCTTCTGATTTGCAGACACACGGCCAGTGTAGCTAGCGAGACTCGACTGGTTATTGTGGCCACTCACTTGACAAATTTCTCTATCATTGAAGCCTTCCTTGTTGAGGATCCTGATGCTCGTTGTTCTTATACAATGAGTGGTATAATTCATCGACAGTTTTGCTCTGTGAGATTTTTCATACTGTTACCGTTTTTCATCATATTACCGAGTGTGTTCTTCCCCATCGGTGTTTTGGTGTACCATGGGCCTGGCCCCGTGGGACGGGTTTGCTTGGGCGTTTGAAACAGACAGTCACACTCATTTAATTTAGACAAATATGTCTTAAACGAAGCAACTGGACAATTTGGATCACCAGGAGTAGCGTACATGCGCGCACCATCCACTCTAGAACTTTGATTATCCTCTTGTGTTTTTAGTTAGCTCATCAATATTTTGAGTAACATACTCACGTTGACTGGCATCTACTTTTGCTTGGAAATGATCCTTTGTCATGTTTCGTAGGTTCTCTCTCCCCCTACGACAGAAATATAGACTTAACTCAAACCACACTTTTTCACAAAGTCCTGCAGGTGTACGTGTTTGCTGGTTGAAATAGCTATACAGTTTTCTAATATCTTCATTCTCTATTTCGTCATGATGTACAATGTCACCTTTCCAAGCTTTTTTAACTCCACCAATGCTGCTTTGAATTCGATGTTAGCTTTGGTGAATTCACGATCCCTTGCTATGTCGATTATATCTGAACGCACAGATTTAAGATGCCTGTTTATACCAGCTTTCAGGGCATTCATCGATGATGTTTTGTAATGCGATCCGTCCAATTTTCTCAATTCGACGTAAAATTTACTTGGGATGGCAGCGAGTGTAGTTGTGTCCACCGTCTCGAGATCAATATCAATGTTTTTTTCAAATAAATACTCTTTCAAAATGTTGATCCCTTCCTTCGTTGACCTTTTAGTGTTGTCTGCGTCTTTATTCCCAATAATTTTAGAGAATTCTTCTTCGTCAAAACTAGCGAAACGCTTTGGTTTCGTCGATGAGCTGGAGGCAGCCATGTTTGTTTGGGATTGCGAAGTACTTGTTGACAAAATGCTGCGCCTGTAGTCTGCGGCAGCTAGCCCGCGATCGTTTGCTAGTCTACGTACAAAACCAATGTAGTACCGCTGATTGCTCAGCGGGAATTTGGCGTGTCAAAAATTTTGATGAAAGTTACTAAATACCCGGATGTTGGATCTACATTATTGCTCACTAGTTTAACACGCATTTTGCCATTTACTTTTCAGAGCGGGCTAAAATATTTGTTCATTGGTTTACTGTATAACCATATTGACCGGCAAATTACACACAAATCCCATTGACTTTTCTGAGCAGGCTAAAATATTTGTTCATTGGTTTAAACCATATTGACCGGCAAATTACACACAAAATCCCATTGACTTTTCTGAGCGGGCTAAAATATTGTAATTTTGTTGGCTTATCCATCAAACCTTGAGGGCAATAACATTTAAAAATTGCCCTGCTCAGATGTCTGATACGGTTAATAATATATAATTTGTATTTAAATTATGACACAGATGGGGAACGTCCTGGTAACCTTAGAAACCGTACAGAACGCCCTCCCATGCCCTTATCTGGGATGCATCGGCCTTTCTGCTGTACCATTAGCGGCTGTGGCAAGGTGAGAACATTACACATTATATATCCATTCAAACAGACGAAACCAACATGGTCTTGTTACGTGCTACCCACAGTAGTTGAAAAGGGAAGCTCTGATTATCACTGAAAAATCGAGGAAAAGTTGATTAATGCAAGTAGCTTACTTAACATCCTTTAATTTGATTAATGTGTGTTGCAACAATAATTCTTTTTTTCTTGTTAAACATAAGAGACTCTGTTAGGTATCAGACCAAATACTTAAAAAAATATATAATTCTGTTTATGAGTGCAATTCCTGAAGGTTCTTTTGGAATTAGTTACTATCTTTTCTTCATTTGTCTTTTTACTTTCCTATGGAGGAGTTCAAGTTGAAGGCACACCTAGCGCGCCATTGTCAGACGGTGCACGGCCTTACCATACGTACCAGTAACCCTCGGGCCCTGTCCCTCAAGACCAGGCAGGCATTCATGCTGGTCACTACCCCACTCACACGCCTCTCTCGTTTCCTCTGTAAGAACATGCTCAATCTACCTCACGTGGCCAGGTGTCCCTTTGACCCCATCAACGTGGCTACAGTCAAACAGGAATGTGAGTACTACAGGACCCCTTGGTGGTCGGTCGTCATTCTTTTAGCTCCTATCCTGTAGTGGTTGACACTTGCTATACACACAATGGCTGTGAACTGTGAAGCATGGTATCCCAAATAGTTCGGCAGGCTATGTATTCTGTTCCTGACGAAAAAACAGTTTATGTTGATTCTAGGACTTGATTCTGTTCTTTCTGTTTATCTTTTTTGTGTCTGTCTGTCATTTTATTTATATCTATATATGTATATTTCGGCATACTAGTTTAAATACATTTGTATTATGTTAAGGAACATCGTCTCTGTTTATTTTGGAAGTTGTTATCGAGGATTTACTGTGATTACTGTGTCGTGAGCTACGGTCACAAAGGTTTGTACGAACGCATCTTTCGTACAAATCTCCATTTTCCCATGGTCTGGAAATTGTTTGTACGGCATTCGTAGCAGTTCGTAGTGGCATTTGTGACCAGGGCTTAAGGGACTACAATTCACCATTTACTCCACATGAGTCAAAATATATATTTCTATAAAACTCCTTGTCGAAGATGAAAAAATGTTCATGAAAAAGCTTTCAAACTTTCAACTTTTAGACTAGAAGTCAATTGAACAAATTAGAATACTTCAATACAAAGACATAATTCCAAATACATTTATTTCTTACACCTGTTTCTTGAAATGTTAATATATGCATCCTAGTTTCTGAATGAGCTCAACAATTTTTATTATGTCTTTTATAGGCCAGAATCAGCTAACCCCAGGTGTGATCCCCACCATGCCTAAGCTGAAGCCAAAGACCTGGCCTAGGGTGGATGTTGTCATGGCTAACCTGGATCAGGACCGGCCAAAGAAACCAGTCCCTCGTAAGTCACTTGTCATTATACGGAACCTCAATTATGGATATGGAACAGAGATTGATGAATCCTATGAAATATTCAAATAATTGATCAAGTCACGTCTAGATGCTTATACATCTAAATCTACAGATGAATGCTGTGCTAAAGGATATCTCTTCATCAATGTTTATTACAGATTTCTACGATTCATTTCTTTAGAAGAAGTCTCCAGTCCAGGGTAATAGAATTTTATTATTATTCTTTGCTAACCAGAAGGGGATTTGGCAATATGGTGTCACTTTAAACAATATTGATTCTGTCACAGTTGCCTAAACTCACCTCGCTCTCTCTCTCTCTCTCTTGGCCTTTTTGTTCTTGAAATTAATTTATATTTTGGTGTTTTTTGTCTATCGTTGCAGAGCGACCAACGCCAAACGGTAATGTACGCCCTCAGCCCACTAACCCTATTGGCACACTATCTAACATCAGAAAACGGCAGCTTGATGACAGTGGAGGTAGAGAAGAAAAGAAACGAAAAGGTATTTATAAACAAATCAAGGTAATCGATAGCAGTGCAAGAGTCTCCAAAACAATAGGTCCTGTTCATCATATATTCATCTTGAAATATGTTTTGTGGATTTACAAAAAAATGTAAGCAGAGGTCTGTTTAAACCTTTTGAAATAACCTGATATATAATCAAGTTTTTATCATGGATGTGGTCCCTTCCTTTGAAATATGTGGACACATTACTTATTCACTCATCTGCTACTACCCTTCGATTGTATATCTGGTGCTGGTATTTATTAAGTAAAGTGTTACATTGACCGATTTTCCTTAACTCAAATGTTTGTAGCTTCTATTGAAATTGCTTGTGTTTTGGAAGGTGACCAGGCAACTGGTAATAAGTCTTTGAAAGTCCTGCACTGTTTACCAATTCTTAAACAAGTTTTACAGAAGAGTTGTGATGCTATTTGTGCTGAAATAATGTACAGAAGTTCAATGTGGTAATTTTAGTTTTAGTTGTAAATATTTTTCTGTAATCTTGTCACTTTTATATTTTTGTTTTTAAAGTGTATGTGAAAATCTATATTATTATATTACTTGCCTCTCTTTCTTCATTTGCGTGTTCTAAATAATGAATATATAAAACTATTATGAACTCCCATAGACAGGTTGATTTAATAGAGTTTTCATGTTCCTTAGTTTAAATTATTCAAAATTTACATATTTATTGTAATTTTTGCATACATATATCAATGTTGTTGAATTGGAGTAACTTTTATTAAACAAATTCACTGTGCATTTTTTTCTTGAATTATGTAACAAAATGTATGTCTGCAGCAAATGTTTCATATCAAACAGGAATCAAACAGGAATGAAGCTTAAGTGATTTTTTTTTTCTTCACCCTGTATTCACAGAAGGCCCACAGACAAAGCGTACAACCATATCAGCACCTCGTCAGTATAGAAGAAGTAAGTGTGAAAATCAATGTCAAAGAGAGGAAATATTCTTACTCGTCTTATTAGACTTACAAAACCTTTTATCTTCTACGCAAATCTAGGCAAATCTAGAATTTTAATTTCCATGACAGTCATTGACCTTTCTCAACAAAAGACATCACTTTATCTCACAATACCATATGTATTTCTCTGGATCAATTGGAGAGAGATGTCCAAGACATCTTAGGCTAGAGTGTATGAAAACTACATGTAAATGTTACACCAAAATCAAACTTCATTCAACATTTTAATCTAAAGCAATACAAAAAGTTTTTTTTCTTTCAATAAATAAAATTTCATATTTCACATTTTCTACCGTATAGATGATATGTTGATATGTGATGGTAGTTGAACATAGATGTCAGTGCTATATCATGCTATTATTTTCTGGAAGAAAAATCTATTGTTTTCTGAAAACTATTATGATTTTATTGTACTTTAAAATATGTTTCTAACAATTAGTTTATTTCTCACCACTTCTAAACAAATTTAGGCTCTTAATTAATGAGTATACTTGGATGATTCTAGCTTGTGTTAATTGTGTATATATATTGTACGTAATACATGCTAGCAGTGGACATTCTATGAAGAAGAAAAAAATATTTCAAAAGTAATCATTTTTATTGAGCATTCAATACTTTACAATAGGATCAATTCCATACTAGTCATTAGACTAATTTCTTTTCTACTTCTATTTGCTCTCTCCTTCATAGCTGAATATGATGAAGATGGAAAGCTGAGAGAAGTGGGTCAGGTTAGTTTAAAATTTTCTTTGTTTATACTAACACAAATTCTTGGAATAGTCAATAGACAAATTTCATGTATTGTATTCTAAATACACCACTTTCCCTAACTTCACCCACTAACTTCCTTTCATGTCATACAAGTTCTTAAATTGTAGTTAGGAGCAGTGAAAAAAATATGTCGTGGAATATGTGGATTGTGACATGCTCTTCCCGTTAATGAAGTTTGTGTTGTGTTTGACAGGGGGATCCTCTATCTCGGAGGAAGCGTCCGATTAGCTGGCTTGATGCTCCTGACGATGTCTTCTTCCATGCAGACAGTAATACGAGGTGAGAAACTTGAACAATCTGTCACTAATTTTAAAAAAGATTGTTGGGCAAGAAATGAGTAGTATGGATGTATCTCTCATGGGACAAAACTATCTTTATACTCTGTTTAATCTTTTTCATTTGAACGTTGAATAGGGTTTGATGAGTTGTAGAAGTTTAAATGTTAGTTTAGGTAGATGAATATTTTGTCTGTTGGTTGTTATCACTAGGCAAGATTTCTGCTGTTGGGGCAGACGCCTTTTCATCTGTCGTCTCTCAGTATTGGATGATGCATGCAGAAGTAGTTTCGTGCTGTCTCTTTAGGGAATTTAGATTCTGATGATACTAAGCATTGAACTGCTTGTATGAAGAATATTTATTTTGTTTCCATTAGTTAGATTTATTTAATGGACAAGATCGAAGAATCCACCCGTCAATCTGTGAACCATTCCAAACTCATGTGACAGGTGTCTAATCTTGAGATTTCTAATTTGCTTCTTATTCCAAGCAGAAAGCTTAGGAAACAGCTAAGTGTGCAGGCGCAGCGTCGCCTGGCCCGCCGTCCCTGGACCATGGCTGTGAGACCACTCAACCCAGGAGTCGTCCCATCACAGCCGGTTGCATCCCCATCCACAGTCAAACCTCCTGCAGATCCCATCGTCATTGATGACGACTAGACTATATCTAACTGATTAACAGTAATACCTCAGCACACCGGCGAACAGACTCCACACTGACTAATGCTTGCCCATCTAGGGGTAGTGTTATTTTTTGTTTGGTCTGTTGTTGGGCTTGGGGTTGGTGTCATTTGTGTGACTGGGGTTTAAGGAATGGTAATATTTCTCATTAAAGTAGGCCACTTCTAATACCAGTTTGTCACTGAACATGTAGAACAGATACAGTGGAATCTTGTTACAGCATATTACTCATAGAGATCCAGGAAAATTACCTTGTTTGCTGAAACCTCATTATATCAGGGCAAAATTACCTTTTTGTAGTGAATATCAAGTAACCAAGTTCTACCGTATAATATATTAGTTGTATGGTAAGCATTTCAAAGATTTTAAAGATTAAAATGGCAATATGCTGTAGCTGGTTCTAAAGGGTTGCCTGTTATCTTGATTAATTAAACTAATAAATGGATCCTAAATTTGTGAGACATTTAGAGGATAATATATGAAGTCAGATAATATGGACCTTTTGTCAGATTAGCCTTGTGCTAAACAAGTAGTCCAATTAATGACTTTTATGTGCAGAAAATTATGAAGGTGAGCTGTTTCAATGTACATTGTAATGTTGTTTATATAGCTTTTAGAAACCGTTCGGAGAAATCTTGCTAGGGCCTCTTTAAAAAAAAAAGTTCTGTTTAATAATCATTCAGTCAAAATACACAGATGACACAAATCAGAATTAAAGTATTGCAATTAATAGTACTTTACATCACAAATATAATTGA
Organism: Strongylocentrotus droebachiensis; assembly: GCA_035222895.1. Classification (NCBI taxonomy): domain Eukaryota; kingdom Metazoa; phylum Echinodermata; class Echinoidea; order Camarodonta; family Strongylocentrotidae; genus Strongylocentrotus; species Strongylocentrotus droebachiensis. The sequence continues at coordinate 19,064 of JAVYIG010014490.1, read as the reverse complement.
AACATAGAATTTCTCTTTAAAGATGTTTTGAAATGATCAAACACTGAGTAAACTTATTGAAGGTTTAACAAAAATTGGCTCTAGGAAAGAAATCCAATGACATAATTTTGTAAGTGTGTTTGTATATACGTTATTATGTATAGTGATTTTGAGAGCTTGGACAAAAAGGACCCAATGCAACTGTAGCCAAATTGTGCTGATTTTTTTTTGGGGGGGGGTTAACTTTTTTTTCCCTTTCTTTTTCTAGTGACTCTCATTTTTATTTTGTAGCAATACCATCTTGTATTGATAACCTTGTATTATAGTTGTTTTGATACATGTTCACCTGTGATAAAATATAATTATTTGATTTCGGAAAATATCCATTGATATGAATGAAAGATGATTTTTTTTTCTTCTTTATCAATATGGAATGTATAGAATTTTTTAATGAGTTTCAAATGATGTTTATCTCAATGAGATTTGTTTTAAAATGATGACTAAATATAATTTAGATATAAAAACAATGATTCGCTGGAAACCCAAAATAACAGAATCAAATTCTTCTTAGTATTTATACACTGAAAATCTGAAAGGGCTACTTACTGGTAACAAAAAACCACAAATAAAATGAGCAACTATGTATTTAGTGGCAATACATCAAATATTTATGTGCCAAAATATTGATTATTTTTGCCCCAATGATTTCATTTGCTGATGGTCAGATTGATGTACACTATACTTTTTCCATAATCATTTTTTTAAATTTTACTATTGTTTGTTGATGTTGAAAATTCATTGTGAGGTGTACTCTTTCTGAAAAAAAGTTCATTGCAGTTGTCCATGTAATACTTTTGAAAATGCCAATCCTTTGATGTCCAAGATGAGAATGAATTAGTCAAAAAATGTAATCATTTCTTTTCCCACGGGGGGGGGGGGGCTTTTTTATTTTATAAAACCTGGTATGTCTGGTATGTGTTTTCATCCTAAACATTGTCAGGATCTAATAATGAATCAGCATATGTAAATAAACATCTCTTCTTTTTGTATCCAAGATGTGAATGTTTCCTGTTAATTTGTAAATATTAATTTTTCTAGTGATTGGAAAGTATTACCATGTAGCTATGTATTTAGAAAACAAGCCAATAGTGTTTTGTATATTTGATTTTTCGGGGAAAGAAAATAAGCTTTGTAAAACATGAATGCATGTGGAAAAAAAAACTATGGAGAATTGTAATCTGGTATTTCTAGAAAACATTTTGTGTTGATAAGAATTGTGGATTTTATTATGAGGTCATTTTTGTGAATTTGTGTCTTTTTATACACTCTTCACATGACAAAATATTTAAAAGGAAACTCCATACAAGCGACAACTGATAGCATCACTCTGAATTAACAAATCCTTTCTTTGTTGGTAACATTGTAAAGGATGCTATGTGACTGTCATCCCAAGTATGATCTTGAATAAACCGGTTCTTGTAACATGTACATGACAAAGATACTGAGTAGATGTATGTTTTAAAGTTGTTCATTGAAATGTGAAATAGTAGCAAGGTGAGTGTGTAAAGGTGTTCCTTTGAGATGAGGGAGGGAGACAAGGATGTTAAAGGTAATACAAAGTTTTGGTATGGGGTCATGAATTTGGTTCAAATGAACATATTGCAAGCATATGCGGTCCTACAATATTCAGTGATCATTGTCGCGGTTGAAATTGAGTCTAAAGTTATGAAATAAGGTCAAGCTACCGGTATAGGCTATAGGTGCTATTTAAAATTTATCAATATTTACTTTTATATGCATTTTTCTCAAAAGCAGAAGTTTTTTAAGGGCTAAATTTTCTAGAGCTTATAATACATCCACATGACCATCCAAATGTATCAAAATTGTAAAGAAAATTTCCCCAAACTATTACCTTTAAACACACTTGTTCTGGCCAGACAACAATCGCTCCATGGTCAACATGATACATCCTACGCTAACTAAATGTGTAACTTCAAACCTTGATCAAACACTCCACCCCCCTACCTCCACCAAATTCAATTGCAACTCTCAACCTAGTCCAGAATCTGGCCAGATACATGTATTTTATCTCTAGCCTGGAGCAATTGTTGCGGGAGGAAGTGTTGGGTCACAGGAAACACAGCTCGTGTAAAATTATGGTTTAGCAGAGCTGCCAACTAGTACGGATTTCCCGTAATTGGTCTGGAAATTAACGACCATTACGGCAGTACGGAATGTTGTCTAAAAATTACGGATTTTTTTTTTTTTTTTTTTCCGCATAGATCTCTAGATATAGTCTAGGTCTAGAGGTCTAGGGATCTATCCATGGAGTTAACTCCGTGATCTATCTAGCAAGTGCTGTACAGTATGGTGGCCATCCAGCACTCGCTGCATGACAAGATGGAAAATTATTCTCTTAATAGATCTAGAAGCCAATTTTTCATTGTTGTGATGAACTGAAAATCAATATTTAGCAACTTTGTGGGAGTAAAATCACAACAAATTTCAGATAATCATGCGCGCATGCGTCCGCTTGCCATTCTTTTAAGATTCATGGTGCCGCATAGGAAATTACTGATTTATTCCCCAAATTACTGATTTTCTGTTCTGGAGGTTGGCAGCTCTGGTTTAGGGCAATAGACTGGTTTACTAACAAATTCATATTTTATGCATTCTTTCTAAACTAAGGTTGTTCTTGAAAACGTGAAAGCTTGCTCGGGGATTGACTGACATAGCAACAAGTAATGGTTACAGATTGTTTAATGGAATAACATATCACTTTAACCATAGATTTGAATAGTAAACCAGTCTATTGGTGTATTGCTTTATAACAGTATACCGGTATGTTCGATTTACCAAGATATATATTACCCACAAAAAGTGAAGCTGCATAACAACAGAAGAAAGAAAGATTAACAAAAACATTTAAAGAAAACCCTCCCAATTTCCTTAATGGTTCAGAGTTCCATTTACATCGATAATGAGTGAACATGTAATAATGATGATGTTTTCAACGAAAGTACACAATTTATCTCGCCCCAGTATGTTATAATTTTGATATGCCCTGATCATCAATATTTTGCTAGTAACCCAATGAAGAAAAAAATAGGTGAAACTCTGGAGACACCATGATACAAATATATCAATGCCATACAAAAGAATAACTGTTAAACGCTTCCTTTTAATATATTCTACTCAGGAGTACACTAATGATGAGATTGAAAGCAAGTATCAAAAATATAGCCTTACAAAACATATACTAGAACCATACATCAAATCTACATATAATCCTTTATACATGTACAAATGAATTACAGCACTGGCAGAAAAAAAAGACAGAAGATTTATGCACATGTATATGTTCCTTACCATTTTCTATCGGACTTTGCATTCATTTCTAGCATAATACATGAAAATATTAAAGTTTGCAGAACTTATTTGTGTTAATGTGCCACTTATCAATACATTTTTAAAGACTTAAATACATCATTGTTTTTTCATTCACACAGTAACATATTACAATGTATAATTTTTTCATGTGATCTTAACCTCTTTTATGTGAACCTACCGTAATTACATTCCATTCAAATCACAAAATAAGAATGAGCCTACATTTTCATCGGGTTTAATATTGTGTAAAATATAACATAGGTGCAATCAGATTGCTCAAATAAAACAAATATAAAATGTGATTGTTTTGATACTCTGCATGCATGATGTAAGTGAAGTCCCCATGACTGCACTTGCTATTTTTGTGCTGCACATCTGCTTTTTATCTCTTTTATTTTACATGACAACAAATATTGCAAGTGAAATTTTATTTCACTCTATATACCGTATATCCGTCAGGCAAAAAAATGGTTATTACAGCTAGATAAAAGATACTAGAATAAACTTCAAAGATATCTTTATAAAGTTTTTCTGATCATAAATTATATATTAACACCATTGCACCCCTGTGCTTGTTTAATAGATATGAAACAAACTAGATGGAACTTCAACTGCGCGCAGTCGAAATGATGCCTCCGTCATAGAGCAATTTTACAAACCAAAACAGAAGAAATTTTTCAAATTCAAGTTCAATTGTAATCCATTAAAGGAAACCGAACCCCAAGTAATAACTTTACTTATTCTGAGAGATTTATTATATTATTGCCCATAAATCTACAAGATTCCCTACCAAAGGTTATGAGAGAGGAATAAAGCAAAAATAAAGTACAGTTTCTCAACACGACATGGGCATCGCCATTTTCTTGATAACGTGACGTACTATGCGAAGTCGTTTATCAAGTAATGTATTCAAATTTATGGATGCTTCTTTCCCAGACGTGTGTGGTGATGAAGCATTTCATTCACCTGCTATATCCTTTGTACTATAATTGCCAGAACGCAAATTGCATAAATTAGTGAGTTCTCTTCAGGGGTGAAGGTTTCTCATAAATGAAATAGATTTTTCAACTGCTATAGTGTAGTATTTATAAATGAATTTTGTTCCAATTGTGACCCTATTATTTATTTTTCACCTAATATAATTTCTATCATCTCAGTAAAAAAAAAAATTATTGGAAAGTAAAGGTTTCGTTATTGATTTAAACATTCTTTCCAACTAAAGCTTTGTGTATGATACATGTACAACTTCAACAGGTACGTCACATTTTCAAGAAAATGGCTGCGCCCATGTCTTTGCTGAAAGGCATCACATCATGCCAGGAATATCTTCATTATATAGATCTTGTACATTTTTGTAAGGAATATTGTACATCAAACGGCAGGAAAACATCTCATTTTTCAGAATACCTACACTTATTCTTTGGGTTTAGGTATCCTTTAACAGGTTCTCAGAATATCGTGATTACAAGCAATTTCTCATATACATATATGACCCTTTGATCTTTGACCTCATGACCCTAAAATCTACTCAGTTCATTCGCTCTGCAAGATGTCCCGAGTTAAATAGTAATCCCTCTGTCAGTTCTAATGAGAATGCGTTCACAAGCTATTTTGCATACATAATGAGCCCATGACCTTTGACCTATGACCTCATGACCCAAGAATCTACTCAGTTCATTGGCTCTGCAAGATACATACATAATCTAAGTTTGGCAGGAATCCATCAATCTGTTCTAATGATAATGCGATCACAAGCTATTTTTGAATACATAATGAGCCGCATGACCTTTGACCTTGACCTCATGACCCCAAAATCTAATCAGTTCAACGGCTCTGCAAGTAACAAATATGACCTAAGTTTGGCAGGAATCCATCAATCGGTTCTTCAGATAACGCGATCACGAGCTGTTTTTGCATACATAATGAGCCCTGTGACCTTTGACCTTTGACCTCGTGACCCCAAAATCTAATCAGTTCATCGGCTCTGTAAGATACATACATGACCAAAGTTTGGCAGGAATCCATCAATCGGTTCTTCAGATAACGCGATCACGAGCTGTTTTTGCATACATAATGAGCCCTGTGACCTTTGACCTTTGACCTCGTGACCCCAAAATCTAATCAGTTCATCGGCTCTGCAAGATACATACATGACCAAAGTCTGGCAGGAATCCATCAATCGGTTCTTCAGATAACGCGATCACGAGAACGGGACGTACGGACAGACGTACGGACGTACGGACGGACGTACGGACGGACGTACGGACGGACGGACGGACGTACGGACGGACGGACAACCCGAAAACATAATGCCTCCGGCTACTACGTAACGGAGGCATAAAAATCATTATCTCATCACTCCTACATGTAATACCCCAGCTAAGATTAAATTCAAACAGGGATTCAGAGTTGCTTCTACCCTTCAATTTGTTTTCTTCACAACACACAAGTTCCACAAACAATCATGTACTATACTCTGTAAAGTCAACATTTTCTGTTAGTCAGTCAGGAATTTAGTGTGTTTTGATATATCCCCCCCCCCCCTTCTGTAATTACCAGTGGTCATCAATATCTTGACTAAATGAACAAGTCAATGATATGAACATACAAGAATGAACATACAAGATAAATCTATTCACAACGACAGGTGACATATATATATTTTCTGAGATGACAAATTTCATAATGGTCATATAAGGTATATACATGTACGTAAATTACGAACTATAATCTAAATAAATACAAAAAAACAAAGCATTCAAATAATTCACAATGTTCATTGATTACAACACAGATGAAAGATTGTATGTGAAGAAATGGGCATTCAGTATTTAGTATTAGATCAGCTCATGAAGCTTCATTCTAATACAGCCTTCAAGCAAGCCAGATCAACTTCTACATAACTTTGCATCAGTCATAGTCAATTGGAGTGAAGTACCTAGCTCTCATTTCATGAAATTCAAACTTCCTTCCCTAACAAAAATAATTTTCAAATTTATGAATATATATGGTAAATACTTCCACATCTGCATAAAACATCCATTAAGTAGCAAAGGTATATCAATACATGCATTACTTGAATACAAAAGACTTGTATTCATATTTCATATTTTCATCGCACATTATGGAGAGGCAGGGATGGCATGGAAAAAAATAATTACTGCTTTGAATTACTGATTTCAATCATAAATTCTCATTAAAATGCATTATTTAAATAAATAAACCTAAATGAACCTTGTTAGAAGGGCTATCAATGATCAATTCATATTTCAGATTTTTGGCGACTTTTCTATTGTATTCAAATGATTTTTAGCTCCAAAATATCGCTGTTTACTTATATTCACCATGTTCTTTTTATGCACTGAAAAAGGTCACTAAATCTCTTCAAGGAGTTACCACAGCCCATCTTAATCTTTTTAATTGTTTCATTTGCTCTTGATTTAATACAGACCTAGAGGAAAGATCATAAATTCAATACATTTGCAAAATACACTTATCCAGACAAAATAAAAGATTACACCACGAAGAACACTTTGCACTACCGGTATTTACTTTGAAAGCGCAAATAGGAATGGCATTATGATGTAAGTACGCCTATAACTATACTTAAAAATTAACCCCTATACTAGCAACATTCCTGTATTTTCAAATTGATATAATGCATGAAAGGAGAATTTTTAAAAGTAACACAAATGTGCTTTAATACCAGTAGTACAAAGCACTGCACTTAGAAATTTTACGAGTGTCAAGTTACCAGTGTGTTTTCATTTAACTATTCAATGTTTACAGAGGGAAATGGATGCAATATCTTATTATAAAAATCAAACATTAGTTTAAAACAGCAGATAAATGTATGTGTGACAAAGGCAATCAGTGAAGTAAGGCAAGTATACTCTTTGCCCCACCTAAAAAAAAAGGAAATTAATTCCCAATGAAACTTACATGTATAACATCAGGGGCTTATACGAAACTACAGAATAAGTATTAACGCAATGTCTGTATTGTAAATTTTTACCTTGCCATCAAGACTCTTTCCTTTCACTATTTCATATAAATGTAACCAACATGAGTTTTCTGTTCTAAAATTTAGCTAGGCTTTATAGTGAATTGCAGAGTGCACCATTAACAATAACTGTACACATACATCCTTTGAAGTCTTATGCAAAAGGTTTATATTCATAAGCACTTCTTTTCAATTATTGCAGTTTGTATAGCAATACAGAACACACCAATTCATGCAATGGATTTTTTGTCTATTGTGCTTTAATTCAATTTGAATACTATGCCATTTGGTCTAATGTCAATTCATCAATTAGTCTAGTGTCTATCCCCTAATGAGCTACCATTAGGGACTTCAGTGCCTTAAAAGGACGTCACACGTAGCAGTCCACTATGTAGATGTGCAAATCTAAAAATCCCTATAATGTGTTGTCTACACCACATCTGATCTGTATATAGTCAGCTGACCAAAAGAAGGCCATACTGCAATTGACAATTCATATTTTTACAGCCTTCTTGTGGGCAGGAGGCACAAATTACCCAGCTTATGCAGCATAACGACCTGTGTTCCTTCCTTGCACTTCTTTTTCTTCCTTTTTTTTAAAAATCAATTTATTTTGCATTAAGTGGATATTAATTAGAGAGGAAATAAAAAAAACCTCAGATATTTGATGGATGCCAAGTGGGAAAAGTCATCATAATTAGATTAAAGATAAAGGTGAGTTCTGGTAATGCAATTACAATGTGAAAGAAAAGGTGTGAAATGGATCAGAAAAGGTTGATCATGTAGCATGTAGCATGTAAGTATTGGTGTGCACTGCAAGGTTCTGGAGTCATCAAAATCATAATAAATTTGGCCCAGTCTTGGTAAAGTAACAAACACTGTACATAGAAAGATGTATATGGGACTACAAAAATGGTGTCAGGGCTAGCTTGCCTTGATTTCCTTATCTTTCTATGCTCATTACTCAGCCAGTATACATTTTCTCAAGTTCCAAAATTGTTTGGCACATGACATTTATTTGTAATCTTGAACATTCAGTGTAAGTTTTGTTTGATTCTGTCAGAATTCATTTTCTTTTCTTTTTAACCAGAACTCAAGTTTATCTTTAAATTATCATTAGACTCCAAGGAGAGTAGACAAAACAAGGTGCAGAGGTCTATAGACACACAATACAAGTACACATATTGGGAGACTGATGAATTGGCATTGTACCAAATAGCACTCTAGATCATTCTCATAAGGAACCGACTAGGATTCTTCTAACAGGAACAAGATCTCCTGTACTAGCATATCAAGTTTCAAGTGACATTGCTTTGAGAACTTTGAGTATAAAGAGATGTTGCAGGTTTGGATTTTTATATCAAGATACATTTATCTCTGTTTGAAACTATGAACACCTGTTTAATGCAACCACGACCAGATTGCCACAACGAACCTCTCAATGTTGTGCATATCCTGACAAATTGATGGGATTTTTCTCTTTTACACACCATTAGTATTTCTCTTTTTTTTTAAATCCACATAATTCATTTCCCAAGACAATTTGGTTTATATTGTTAATACAGCAATGTGACAACATTCCAGTATCTAAAGGACCTGTGCAGAATCCCTTTGTGTTGATTACAACACAGATTTTTACAAAATAATTACATGCCATTTTCCCATGCAAATTGGCATATGTATATGCCAGATTTATCTTTGGTTATTATTAGTACACTAGATACAAAAAAATACTACTGATAACTACAATGTTTCTAAACCTTTTGTACAATAATTTCTTTATATCTAAATTAAATAGAAACTTAAAGAGATATAGTTTTCTGTTTACATTTATCTTAAAAGCTAGCAATTGGTAATTGATGCATTCAGTTATAAATTCACAATATTTGATTTTTGAACTTTTGAACAGTATTCATTTCTTCTTGAAATACCTAACTTTATAATGCTCAATGAATTTTCACATCAATGCATCCCTATGGAGAGAAAAATAATTTGGGACATTCAAGAAAAGTAAACTTAATGGCCTTTACCATTTTCACAAACAATACATTATTCAGTATATACCATGACATAATGGTATTTTAGGCAAGCAATACAAAAATTAGACTTAAAACATCCAATCAAAAACACAAAAACAAAATTAGTACTTTGGGGGAGTTAGTGATACACTTGATAAAATGACTCTCCCATCAATCACGGATGTGACTATACACAAAGTCATGTCTTTTTCTTAGCTCTGACCATCAGCTTATGGGCAAGGTCTAAGATAACAGCATTGGGTATAATGGTTGCTTTGTCATAGGTGGGATTCAGACTGGGCTTTTTTAATATCTCAGAAACGCCGGATGATATAATGGCGTGAGATAATCAACCAGATCAGGACTTCAAAGAGGAAATCAATTTCAATCTTTCACTCTGAGCTTCACAGTATGTGATGGGTGCAGCGATGGGTATGACGACGATGGGGGGGGGGGGGGGGGGGGTACGAGATGACGCTGATCGGTGTAGCGAGATCTTCATTAGAGTTGGGATCAAGGGAGGGTTGTCTCGGATACACTGGATGACAGATCAGGACTTCAAAAACGAAATTGAATTCTGTCTGTTGCTCCGAGATTTAGACAATGTGATGGGTATTAGCTTTTAGATGACGTTGGATGTGATGGGTGCTTTGTCGGAGTTGATATCCAGACTTGGTTTGTCTTTGACACGTCTGATGATGGAGATGACTGAGATGACCAACCAGAAGAGAACAGAGAACCAAGATGCGCTCTGAACAACAAACAAGAGAAGAAATAAAAAGGGTCAAGTGTAAAAGCAATCATACATCATCTAACAGTATTCATTCTCAGTAAAAGATAAAAGTATTTACCCTGCGTATTGCATCTGGAGAAATTAATCTGAAGAATAAGCACATGGTGAAGAAACAAAAATTAATGGCAATTGTAAAGCAATCAAGAATTGGTAAAGAAGTATGTGGCCTACATGTATGCAGTGCATTTGAACAAAATTAGTTGTCCATAGGAGAATCATATAAAGCGGAAATAAAAACTGTATTCATATTTACTTAATATAAACAAAGGGTGAGGTGATCGTACCTATCTGAACAAATAAGAAAACAATGGTTACATTTTATAATTTGCCATTGTAGTTTTATACAGAAAGCAAGAATTTAGATCAGTGAACATTCTGTGCTGAAATGCAAGTCCTATATTTATTAAAAAAATTAATTAAAAAAAAAAAAATCCTATTTCTAATTGTTTATCTAACAAAATTCTACTTGATTACCGGTACTGAACTTAAACGTGCTTTCTAGAAAGCCATAATATCCACTTTATTTCACCAGAAATAAATTTCAGATGATTCTACCCTACATTTATGCTGGCGTCATGAAAATTCACCCAGCAAACCCTTTCTTCTTCACATCCATAATGAGACAGCATACGTATAGCACTTGGCTTATTATAGCTCCCGGGCAATAGGCATGGCACTAATGAGTACATGTAGAACAAGGTTTTCCCATTTTAAAATGCATAATTGATGACAAACAGAAGGAATGTAATTTACTCTCCAACCATGGTGCTAAATTGCCCCAAGCAAATGCATATTACATTGTTGCATGCACAGGTACTTCACCTTCTTTTTGGATAGGGTTGCTTTAAAGAATGGTCAAATATAACTGTAATAGCATCAATGTATAGAAAAAAGTTTGGACTGGTTGAAAAGTAGATGCTTATTCATGAAAGGAAGATTTAAATTAGTAGTGGTTCAAGAAATGGAATGAAAATGCATTTTTAACCAATGTTTGTTAAAATCTCAATAGATATATCCATTGCAATTATGATGAGAATTGCAAGTTTTGCAACAAAAATATTAGTTGTTGCATTTCAATGTGGATGAGTGGATTGCAATATATGATACACCATACCTGTGCATGTATTGCTGTACATGTTTATTTCATAATAGTGTATGGGTCAGTAGATTATCATTGAAGAAGAAATACATATCAAACAATAAGTAAACAGAATGTAGATTATGTGATCAAGAAAAAGGATCTATAGCTTCAATGATATTTTTAAAACTCAGTGACAAATTTGAAAAGTCTTGCCTACACAATCTACATATCTACATAATTCCAAGTATTTGATTACAACAAAACGTGAAAACATCATTTGCAAACTAGAAGCAATTTTCAAGAAATAAAATTGCATTTAACTGGTTTCAGATGTGTTCTTCACAAAAGGCTTTGTGCTACAAGCAAAGGTACACTGTAGATGATTATCCAATTAAAGGGTAGCAAGTTTCACAACACATATGGCCAAAATTTGAGCTAGATGATTAATGACTATCATAACACATAAAAATAGATGTCATTAATCATTCATGATATGCTTACTCAGATTACGATAATGATATTGTAAATTTCCATAATAACTACAATGATGTACCGGTATAGAAAAATACACACAAATGTAAAATAATAAGATTGTATAGTGTAACCATAAAAGTACTACACTTACAAATACTTGCTTGATGTGATAGATAATCGAGTCAAGGTAATGAGAATTATCATAGAAATAATGATCGTGATAATGCTGAAATGAAATTTGTTAATGATCGATATCATCATGGATGCAACTAAAAGCTAAAAGCTGCGATACTAATGAAAATATGAAATGTGTTCTGATGATAATTGAGGGGGAAAAAACACATACTACTTAGACTACATTCTCAAACCTTCAAAATATTAGTTACACTTGTATACAGGTACACATGTACAAACAATGTGGGTAGAAACCAAGGACTAATAATAGTACACTTTCTATAGACAGCACCAACAGGAACTTACCAATCAAAATTTACATGTACAGTACCGGTATGTCTACATTCAAATACAAAGAAACAGTCCAGAACTAGGAAATATCTATGAAAGCAAAATCAAGCATCATTGAGTCTTGGGGTTTGCACCCAAACATACATTTTAGGATCAATTGAATAAACATGCCTTTATCCTGTACATTGAGGAAAATATTTACAAACATTCTATACCATATTCCCGTCAAGCAACTACACCACAGGCCATTCAGTGTTAGGGGTGCTTACAAAGTGTGGTTTATTAGCATTGGTTGTGTTGGGTTAGGGTACAGTCAGGTGACGTTAGGAGCTACCGTAAATCTCCGTGTATAAGGCGCACCTGTGTATAAGGCGCACCCCTATTTTGGGGGAAAAAAAAAAAAAAAAAAAAAAAAAATCGTTTGTTGTTGTTTTGTTGTTGTTATTGTTTTGTTGCCGAAAACCCACCAAATAATAGTAACAATGTCGTTGTAGAAGAATGTGTGTAAGATCATTAATGTAAATTAAAAACAGGTCCAGACTCTTAAGGCTTCATGATACCAAGTGTCCCACACCAGCCTCATCACATCAGCTAGCAGAAGCACTGTGTTCTATGCCAAACATCAATAGTCATGCATGATATGAATAGAATCCTCTAAATTTCTGACAATAGAGTACCTAGGATAGAACCTTGTGGTACACCATTTGTTATAGAAAACAAAATTGAGGAATTATTAAAAACTACATTTTGAGATCTATTAGAAAGATTACTTTCAAACCAAGATGACAGACAAATTTGAGTGTTGTTGTAGTTTCCGAGTGGTGAGTCAACACACTGATTACTGAGCTGGGAGACATTGCCAGGCATAGCGCCATAAATCAAAATCGGGAAGGGAAAAAAAAAAAAAAAAAAAAAAAAAAAAAAAAAAAAAAACTTTTTTTTTCTGTATCTGTGTATAAGACGCACCCCCGATTTTCAAATTTTTTCGGCGCCAAAAAAGTGCGCCTTATACACGGAGATTTACGGTACATGTACTTCAGTACATGTTGTAGTTGTTAGCACATGCATTCTTTGCAGGCAACGTGCAGCAAAGGGATGTCTCTGATCAGCATAACCTACTTTAAATAGTTTTTATGTCAGCATGGGTGTGCGTTCTTCTGTACTCCCCACGGCTATGGGGTCTTTGTCCCGGAAGCGGCGGAAAATACTCATAAGAGCAATAACCATCCAAAAGAGGAATGAAAACCAGGATGCACCCTAAAAGCAATTACAAAGATGCTGTAAAATCATCGAAATTAAATATTCCATTAATATAAATTTAACCATAAGTCATAACCTCTGAATATTTTAATCGAAGGCTTAGACCTATATCAACTTCTATTACTCGTAAACGCAAATTATAATTTATAATTGAAGACTGAAATCTCTGATCAGAAATTTGAGGTAAAAAAATGTATACGTATGGTACATTACAGATGTACTGCATCCCAATTTAATACTATAGAGAATTAGGCCTATGGAGAATACAAAGTATGCTTTGTGAATACTACTTATGACTATGTTTAAGACTAATTAGCATATTAAAAAGCAGATTTACATTTAATGTTAGTTCTTTTCATTCTTGAAATTAACATCAGAAGACACAATGAAAGGCAAGCAAGACATTAATGGTACATGTAATAATTAAAAGGCAGTTACTACATGACTATTTAATATAAGGACATTGACAAAGATTAGACTAATATGATCTACACATGTATAAAGTAATGAAAATTGTCTTTCACAGATATGATAATTTTGAACCACTACCCACAATATATAAACTTGCAACATCCTGGTGGACAATACTTGTAGAGAGCACATAACAAGGAAATAACCTACAGCCGTATCTACATAATGTATTAATCTGAAATCTTTCTTTCAATGAATATTATTTGAATCAATGCCTTAAGGTATATATTGGCCAAGAATTATTCTTCTCATTTGAATACAGATAGCAAAATTACTTGTAGAAAATATGGGCATCCTGCCCATATGGTTTGATCATGTACCACTTAACATCCTACCAACTATTGAACTATTGTGATTAGAAAATGTCAAAGTCATTTATCACCCTGCTAGTAGTCTAAGAAGCTAATCTAAAAACATGGAATTTGTTTAATTCATTTGCATTTTGTTATAGTTATGGTACAGGCTAATGAATATGCAATGGAAAATTAATGTGCTTTTCATATTTCTTGCATGAATTAGGGTGACTATGTAAATGCCAAGTAAGAGATGTATGTTTTCATGAATTTGTTATTAAAAATTGGAAGAAGAAAAAAGAATAACACTGACTTACTTTACAATAAATATTTTAAAAGGTTGAAAATGAGAGGTTAGTTATGGTTAGTTCTCTGTTGCCCTTTATTAAAGGTAATACAAAGTTTTGGGAAATTTTGAAAATTGGGTGGATAGTGAATCTTTACAATTTTGATATATTTGGATGCCCCTGTGGGTGTATTATAAGCACTAAAAAAATTAGCCCCTAAAACACTTCTGTTTTTGAGAAAAATTGAATATAACAATTTACCGGTGCTCCCGGTAAATTTTGATAAATTTCAAATAGCGTCTATGGCCGTACAATGGTAGCTGTGACCATGAAAATCTCAGAATATGTAGTTGTGATATCCAAACGGGAATAGCTAATCGGTCAATTTTAGTCGAGAAACATTGTTTCATAGCTAAATTAATATCTTGACCTTGAGAGGGAGCTATACAACTTAAAGAGTTTATTATTTATAATTTCATAACTTTAGACTCGATTTCAACCGCGACAACGATCAATGAATATTGTAGGAATGCATAATGCTTCCAATATGTTAATTTGAACCAAATTCATGACCCCATACCAAAACTTTGTAATACCTTTAACTTCTGCCTTTGGCTCATAATACAGAATTTTGTTTATGTATCCACTGCACATGTCATATTAAAATATTTTTTGTTGATGCAATAATGGGCCATAAAAGGTAAAATATCATAAATGTACATTTTAAACATACATGTAGTCTAACATGTACAGATTAGTTCCTCAATCAAATTCTACAATTGACGTGTACTGATTGAAAAGACATTACTAGAAAAAAAAAGAAAAAAAACCACAACGATAACATTTTCATTGTAATGGCTAGTATCCTATATAGGAAGTATGAGACACATTATTTGTATCTAGCATACTGTGGATGTCTACATGCATTCAAGATATATTTACACACTCTTTGTATTCTAGCAATTTTTAAGCACCAGTTTCAAAACCTTCATACAAAGCCTTACATGAACATATTTGTGTATATTATAAATATTACAAAACATGTTTTCTTTCATGTATGACAATATGAACACAAACTGAATTTTAAACTGTAAATTGATCATGATAAAATCACCTTTTAAAATCTGAGGCATAGTCTTCAATCAAAATGCTTAAAAATATGTTTTTTTATGTTTAATAAAAATCTTGGCTATCAGTAATAACCCTGTAATAAAAATATAGATGAAAAGTATGTTTTTCTATATTTAAAAAAAAATCTAATCTTAAAAACTTGGGTCTAGACTTATAACTGTAACAAGCGTTAGCATGAAGGTACAGCCATTCACATACAATATATGTATGGTACATGTAATCATTGTGAGCACAGCACATGCCACTGTATGTACTATGGAATAATGATTTATGGTGTTATAGGGGTGATCTGACATGTGCACCGGCGACAATTACTCCAGGCTTTATCTTTTCAAAAGTATAGGGTTAGGGTTAGGGTTGTACATTGTAATTGGTTTTTGGTTAGGTTTGGTAAGGTTGGGGTTAGGGGCTGGGGTTAGGGTTGGGGTTAAGTTGGTTGAAATGAGAGATTCGATTATTGTTGGGTATTGATCATGGAGCAATTGTCGCAGGAGCCTGTGCCATACAACTGTTATGGAAACCACAATCATAACATTTGGTGGTTACTGAACCAGTTTGCAAACAATAAAAACCACAGTACCCACGACTTCCCATATCTTAAACATGGACCAAAATAGAAGATAAGCTAGAGGACTCACCTGACCGGTTGTATAGAATCCAAAGTACAGATCTCCATTGTAGGTATCATGTGGCACGAAGACATAGCCTTTATCTACACAGGATCCATGTATATTCCAGTTGGAAACTTTGGAGCCTTTTGAACAACTAAAGTTGAACAAATAAATATGTTAACAACCTTTATTATTAACACGATGTAGACAATACTATCATGTACTACTGGTGTACGTGTACATGTAGGAAATATTGCATCCTAGATACCTGAATTTAATTTTTTAAATAACATTTTTCTATTATATTTTTTCTTCATGCTTGGGCAGATTTTTTTTATTTTTAACTTCAAATATAAAATACAATATTGGAAAATGGAAAAGCTAGTCATGTGAAATTTGACAGGACAGGAACTCACTATAGATCAAATCACCTTACAAAGTATGTTCAATTTCTGGGAGAATAAATAAATTATCAATTGATTGTACTCTCCGACATCTTTTCTACAAATATTGGGAAAACTTAAATAGTATCTTTAAACGGTAACACACAACACTATATTGTAATGGACTGCCTTATTCCCATACAGGTGTTTATTCAGTGCTTGGTATTTCCCTCAAATTGAAATTGTAATTTGCTGACTAATATTTGATGTCTGTATTTCAAGTATTTGCATACAATGGAATGGTGTATCAAAAGAAAATGGTACATGGCAAAAGTGTTGGAATTTTTCCTTCATTGATTAATCGGCTAAGACACATACCTGGTATATCATAATCAAACTAAATTTAGTTAATGCAATTTTTCTGTTGAAAATTGTCATCAAGCTTGATGGAATAGAAACTCTTTATACTGAAAAAGGTTTAATTTAATTGTACAAACTTGTAATCTAGATATGTGGCTGGAAAAAATAGGAAGAAGAGTAAACAAATTTGTACTGTAAATAGAGTGTTAAAGGTAATACAAAGTTTTGGTATGGGGTCATGAATTTGGTTCAAATGAACATATTGGACGCATATGCGGTCCTACAATATTCAGTGATCGTTGTCGCGGTTGAAATCGAGTCTAAAGTTGTGAAATTGTAAATAATAAACATGTTATGTTGTATAGCTCCGTCTCAAGGTCAAGATATAAATTAAGCTATAAAACAATGTTTATTGACCAAAATCTACCGATTAGTTGTTCCCGTTTAAATTATATATCACAACTACATATTCTGAGATTTTCATGGTCGCAGCTACCACTGTACGGCCGTAGGCGCTATTTGAAATTTATCAAAATTTACCGGGAGCACCGGTAAATTTTTATATTCAATTTTTCTAGAAAGCAGAAGTAGTTTAGGCGCTAAATTTTCTAGTGCTTATAATACATCTACAGGGGCATCCAAATATATCAAAATTGTAAAGAATCACTATCCACCCAATTTTAAAAATTTCCCAAACTTTGTACATTACCTTTAAATCCAAGTCTCCTCAATATTTGGTGTCATTGGTACACAGTACATAATCAAAGATACTTACTCCTTTACATAACGACCTGAAGTAAGACCATCACAGAACTGTTTAAAACCAACACTGACTATGCAAGATTCCACAAAGAGGACTAATGTGAAAGCCACATTGAAGATAATGCTGGGAATTGTCAGGTATTTGCTGGATAAAAGAGAACGATGGATAAACATTTTAGAAAGAAAAACAGATTGTATAAAGCACTCCAACAACACAAGAAAAATGAAATAATACACATCTACAATTGTCTCTGAAATACTTTGATGGACATTTCAACAAAATAATGAATGAAAAGCATTTTAGACAACATTGAAGATGATAATATCTACAATTTTGTTCGATATAATTTGAGGGACATTGGATGGAAATAAATATTTCAAACAGAACATTGACTATTAGAGGATTATCAAGGTATGGCCTTCCCACAGATTAATAGAGGAATCCCCTCACAATGTTCATCAGGGATGGCACTTCTTATTCATAACACTCGCACAAGCATGGCTTTTTTACTTTACATCTAAGTCACTCACATGGCTGTGTTTATACACATAACATGTGTAGCAGTTAATAACATATCCAATACCACTTACTAGCAGGTCTGCTTACTAGTAATACTACGAGGCTTATTTTACGTTACAAGAGTTGAATTTTTATAACAAGATGTATAATTTTCTCTTTTTACATTTTATATGTGAGAATCCAAATGATAGGTGTAAAATACAATCTATTTCGAACCTGCAGTAAAATGGAGGATAAAATCCTCACAATGAAAATGAGCAATTTAAGAAATGAAAAAATTGTGGAAAAGACATGGATGGAGACACACACAAAAAAGAAGCATTTACTTTAATTGATAACTGTGTTATCTATATATCATATCAAATATTACTGTATATCAACTATTTATATCTTCAGATCAAAATGCACCAAGAACACAAGTAGACCTAGATTTATCCAGTAAAGGGAGTTATCATTTAAATAAACATGCTACCAGAGATAAGTCCAACAAGATCTAATACCAATTGTCAACATATCATCTAGGGATGCGACAGTCTTTGTTTACATCTGAAGCAGTGGTCTTGATGAGATTTGAACTGATTGCAATCAGTGAAGTACATTACATGTACATGTTTTCAAAGAATCAATTATCTAACATGTGTAGGAAATAGGAATACTTGCAGGCCTACATGTACATATAAACAAATGTATACGGTATACTGTTTTGTCTATGATCTAAAGGTTTGTGACATACAGGGGAAGTCATATAAAGTAAAAATACCAAATCTAAACACAGATCATACA